>JAMFTG010002234.1:0-5000 GCA_023974075.1 Chaenocephalus aceratus | reverse complement strand
AGAGGGAACCAGAGACAGAGACAAAGAGAGAGACAGAGAGGGAACCAGAGACAGAGAGGGAACCAGAGACAGAGACAACGAGGGAGACAGAGACAAAGAGGGAACCAGAGACAGAGACAAAGAGAGAGACAGAGAGGGAACCATAGACAGACACAAAGAGGGAACCAGAGACAGAGGACAAAGAGAGAGACAGAGAGGGAACCAGAGACAGAGAGGGAACCAGAGACAGAGACAAAGAGGGAGACAGAGAGGGAACCAGAGACAGAGACAAAGAGAGAGACAGATACAGAGACAGAGAGGGAACCAGAAACAAAGAGGGAGACAGAGACAGAGAGGGAACCAGAGACAGAGAGGGAACCAGAGACAGAGACAAAGAGGGAGACAGAGAGGGAACCAGAGACAGAGACAAAGAGGGAGACAGAGAGGGAACCAGAGACAGAGAGGGAACCAGAGACAGAGACAACGAGGGAGACAGAGACAAAGAGGGAACCAGAGACAGAGACAAAGACAAAGAGGGAACCAGAGACAGAGACAAAGAGAGAGAAAGAGACAAAGAGGGAACCAGAGACAGAGACAAAGAGAGAGACAGAGAGGGAACCATAGACAGACACAAAGAGGGAACCAGAGACAAAGAGAGAGACAGAGAGGGAACCAGAGACAGAGAGGGAACCAGAGACAGAGACAAAGAGGGAGACAGAGAGGGAACCAGAGACAGAGACAAAGAGAGAGACAGATACAGAGACAGAGAGGGAACCAGAAACAAAGAGGGAGACAGAGACAGAGAGGGAACCAGAGACAGAGAGGGAACCAGAGACAGAGACAAAGAGGGAGACAGAGAGGGAACCAGAGACAGAGACAAAGAGGGAGACAGAGAGGGAACCAGAGACAAAGACAAAGAGAGAGACAGAGAGGGAACCAGAGACAAAGAGGGAGACAGAGAGGGAACCAGAGACAGCAACAAAGAGAGAGACAGAGAGGGAACCAGAGACAAAGAGAGAGACAGAGACAGAGAGGGAGACAGAGAGGGAACCAGAGACAGAGAGGGAACCAGAGACAGAGACAAAGAGAGAGACAGAGAGGGAACCAGAGACAGAGACAGAGACAAAGAGAGAGACAGAGAGGGAACCAGAGACAGAGACAAAGAGAGAGACAGAGAGGGAACCAGAGACAGAGACAGAGAGGGAACCAGAGACAGAGACAATGAGGGAGACAGAGACAGAGAGGGAACCAGAGACAGAGACAGATACAGAGACAGAGAGGGAACCAGAGACAGAGACAAAGAGGGAGACAGAGAGGGAACCAGAGACAGAGACAAAGAGGGAGGCAGAGACAGAGAGGGAACCAGAGACAGAGACAAAGAGGGAGACAGAGACAGAGAGGGAACCAGAGACAGAGACAAAGAGAGAGACAGAGAGGGAACCAGAGACAGAGAGGGAGACAGAGACAAAGAGAGAGACAGAGAGGGAACCAGAGACAGAGACAAGAGAGAGACAGAGACAGAGAGGGAACCAGAGACAGAGACAAAGAGGGAACCAGAGACAGAGAGGAAACCAGAGACAGAGAGGGAACCAGAGACAGAGAGGGAACCAGAGACAGAGAGGGAACCAGAGACAGAGAGGGAACCAGAGACAGAGAGGGAACCAGAGACAGAGACAAAGAGAGAGACAGAGAGGGAACCAGAGACAGAGAGGGAACCAGAGACAGAGAGGGAACCAGAGACAGAGACAAAGAGGGAGACAGAGACAGAGAGGGAACCAGAGACAGAGACAAAGAGAGAGACAGAGAGGGAACCAGAGACAGAGACAGAGACAAAGAGGGAGACAGAGACAGAGAGGGAACCAGAGACAGAGACAAAGAGAGAGACAGAGAGGGAACCAGAGACAGAGAGGGAACCAGAGACAGATACAGAGACAAAGAGGGAGACAGAGAGGGAACCAGAGACAGAGACAAAGAGAGAGACAGAGAGGGAACCAGAGACAAAGACAAAGAGGGAGACAGAGAGGGAACCAGAGACAGAGACAAAGAGAGAGACAGAGAGGGAACCAGAGACAAAGAGAGAGACAGAGACAGAGAGGGAGACAGAGAGGGAACCAGAGACAGAGAGGGAACCAGAGACAGAGACAAAGAGAGAGACAGAGAGGGAACCAGAGACAGAGAGGGAGACAGAGAGGGAACCAGAGACAGAGACAGAGACAAAGAGAGAGACAGAGAGGGAACCAGAGACAGAGACAAAGAGGGAGACAGAGACAGAGAGGGAACCAGAGACAGAGACAGAGACAAAGAGAGAGACAGAGAGGGAACCAGAGACAGAGAGGGAACCAGAGACAGAGAGGGAACCAGAGACAGATACAGAGACAAAGAGAGAGACAGAGAGGGAACCAGAGACAGAGACAGAGACAAAGAGAGAGACAGAGAGGGAACCAGAGACAGAGACAAAGAGAGAGACAGAGAGGGAACCAGAGACAGAGACAGAGACAAAGAGGGAGACAGAGACAGAGGGAACCAGACAGAGACAAAGAGAGAGACAGAGAGGGAACCAGAGACAGAGACAAAGAGGGAGACAGAGACAGAGAGGGAACCAGAGACAGAGACAGAGACAAGAGAGAGACAGAGAGGGAACCAGACACAGAGAGGGAACCAGAGACAGAGAGGGAACCAGAGACAGAGAGGGAACCAGAGACAGAGAGGGAACCAGAGACAGAGAGGGAACCAGAGACAGAGACAGAGACAAAGAGGGAACCAGAGAACACAACAATAAGAGAGGAGACTGACTTGGTAAACTTAGTAGATAATGTTTAATGACTTGAAAAGGAAGCAAAGTTCAGAGGAACTAAGAACAGCGGTGTCCCAGAAGAGAGAGACTGAAGGACTCAGATGTCCCAGAAGAAGGAGACTGAAGGACTCAGAGAGGGAGCACGTCTCCTACCGACCAACAGACACCACTAATCTCTCTCTCATTGATCTGTCCCCTCAGACTCAAAGGCCATCGTGGACGGGAACCTGAAGCTGATCCTGGGTCTGATCTGGACCCTGATCCTGCACTACTCCATCTCCATGCCCATGTGGGAGGACGAGGACGACGAGGACGCCAAGAAGCTGACCCCCAAACAGCGTCTGCTGGGCTGGATCCGGAACAAGGTCCCCGAGCTCCCCATCAACAACTTCCACCGCGACTGGAGGGACGGCAAGGCCCTGGGGGCGCTGGTGGACAACTGCGCTCCAGGTAGGAGGACATGAGGTGGAGCTTTATGAGTCCCCGGGTACAACTGGGCCCCGGGTAGGAGACCAGGTCTCAGTGTGAGAAACATCTGGACGTAGGAGACCAGGTCTCAGTGTGAGACACATCTGGACGTAGGAGACCAGGTCTCAGTGTGAGAAACATCTGGACGGAGGAGACCAGGTCTCAGTGTGAGACACATCTGGACGGAGGAGACCAGGTCTCAGTGTGAGACACATCTGGACGTAGGAGACCAGGTCTCAGTGTGAGAAACATCTGGACGTAGGAGACCAGGTCTCAGTGTGAGAAACATCTGGACGGAGGAGACCAGGTCTCAGTGTGAGAAACATCTGGACGTAGGAGACCAGGTCTCAGTGTGAGAAACATCTGGACGGAGGAGACCAGGTCTCAGTGTGAGACACATCTGGACGTAGGAGACCAGGTCTCAGTGTGAGAAACATCTGGACGGAGGAGACCAGGTCTCAGTGTGAGAAACATCTGGACGGAGGAGACCAGGTCTCAGTGTGAGAAACGTCTGTACGGAGGAGACCAGGTCTCAGTGTGAGACACATCTGTACGTAGGAGACCAGGTCTCAGTGTGAGAAACATCTGGACGTAGGAGACCAGGTCTCAGTGTGAGAAACATCTGGACGGAGGAGACCAGGTCTCAGAGTGAGAAACATCTGGACGGAGGAGACCAGGTCTCAGTGTGAGACACATCTGGACGTAGGAGACCAGGTCTCAGTGTGAGACACATCTGGACGTAGGAGACCAGGTCTCAGTGTGAGACACATCTGGACGTAGGAGACCAGGTCTCAGTGTGAGAAACATCTGGACGGAGGAGACCAGGTCTCAGTGTGAGACACATCTGGACGTAGGAGACCAGGTCTCAGTGTGAGAAACATCTGGACGGAGGAGACCAGGTCTCAGTGTGAGAAACATCTGGACGGAGGAGACCAGGTCTCAGTGTGAGAAACATCTGGACGGAGGAGACCAGGTCTCAGTGTGAGACACATCTGGACGGAGGAGACCAGGTCTCAGTGTGAGACACATCTGGACGGAGGAGACCAGGTCTCAGTGTGAGTGTTGTTCTGTTTTAAATGATCTTGAACGTCTCTCCGTGGTGCGTTCAGGTCTGTGTCCGGACTGGGAGAACTGGGACCCCAGCCAGCCGGTGGAGAACGCCCGGGAGGCCATGCAGCAGGCCGACGACTGGCTGGGCGTGCCTCAGGTAACACCGACCTCTGTTTAACATTTAATACATCTTTTAATATTTTAAATCCTCAAACAGAGCATGAATCACCTTTACACACTTTAGCAGAACACACGGAGCGTTTAAACCCAGAGGAATCTTTCCGGAAACTCTTTAAAGAAATCAAGGAATAAAAGTGATTCCTTTAAAAAATAAATAATGACACCCTCAAAGTTGGATATTAACATTTGCATCTGCATTAAAAATATCGCCCTCTGTCTGAAACCAGAGCTGCTCTGATTGGTTAGCTGGACGGCTCTGTTGAGATTGGTCAACCGGCTTAGAGATGCCCCGCCCCTTTGATCACGTATAATGTGTGGGAGCCAGGTGTTCCATAGTGATGTCACCATGTCCTGAGCTTTGGGATTCCAGCCTCTGCAGACCGTTGACATGCACTAACACCTACGAGAGAGGAAGGGCCTCTTTAAGTGAGCGGCAGCACGACTCGATGACGGGCGACTTCATAGACGTCAGAGTTTCCGTGTGTTGAACTCTGTGATGATGATGATGATGATGAAGATGAAGCGACTA
>JAMFTG010002233.1:10000-16427 GCA_023974075.1 Chaenocephalus aceratus | reverse complement strand
CGGTCTCATTCACACGTTGTTCTGACGACTGATTCATATTTAAATATCTTTTGGAGAGCTGTCTTTAAATGTCAGTTTCGTTGTGTGTTCCTGTGCTTTGTGTCCCTGGCGGTCATCAATCGGACACCAATATCTCAGCTTAGCAGCGCACAAAGCTTGGAGAGACGCAGCCTGATATTAGAGGAGCAGGACCGGGCGAAGGCAGTACATTTCAAAGGTCACGACGAGACAAGAAGTCTCTGCGGTGATGAAGCTCTTTGTCCTCTTTCTTTGGATTCTGTGACTTTTGTCTTCGAAAAATCTTCCGCCGTGACGTTGACATAGAAGCTCTAAAGTAAAATCTGAATGTGCTGCCCAGTTTTGTGTTTGGTTTGTGCATGTCTCCTTGTGTTTAAACATCAGAGTCTGCCACAAGTATAGTTCAATCAACAGGAGAAAGGCAAACATGGAAGAAAGTACGACCTTTTTCTAAAATGTACCAACTTTTAGCAACAAATCTCTTGACATGTACTTTCTTCTCAACCTTAACAAAGTACCTGTTCCGTACAAACCTAAGAGCTATTGTTTGTCGGCAGAAAGATACATCACAACATCTTTTGTAGGGTGCAACATTTCTCCATGTCATCTTCGAACAACTCGGCCTCTTTCCTGACGTTGTTAATCAAATGATAAAGTACAGTTTTAGTGTTTAAACCTTGCACGGTCACATATAAACATTAGGCTATATTACTATTTGTAGAATAACACTTGCCATGGCATCTTATCGACTCATCCGCCTTCCTCTTGTTCTACTTTCTCCTTTGTTACCTCTTATTGAACATCTCCTCCATGTCCTCTGTCTCACTGCCTCCCTCGTCACTTCATTATTTTTTATCTGCATGAGCATTAAAGTTTACACGACTGGCAAGGCCTCTTTTACGACGGGTACAAGATCAAATATAACGTAGTCGTTATTGCGGCATGTTCCCTTCATGCTGCAGTGTGTGAGGCCTTCACACTGAACAACTGACTTTGAATAACGAGTGTGATATGCTAGATACACACGACCTATGACAGTTTCAAGAAGATCAATGGTTTTCTGAATGTGTTTTTTTTAGGTGTTAAATAACTTAGCGGTGGTGACGTGAAGTCATGTGACCATAATGTAGTTCCTTTATAGCCCAACATTAGCCTCCTTTAGCTTAGCGGTGGTGACGTGAAGTCATGTGACCGTGCTGTAGTTCCTTTATAAGACATGCTACCTTCAGGGTCCAACACAAAAACCACCACCTTTATCCAGAGATGGCAAAAGTACACATCCTTTACTCAAGTACAGATACTCGTGTTTCAAAATACTCTGGTGAAAGTAGAAGTACTGACTAAACTTCTTTACTCAAGTCAAAGTAAAGAGGCTTTGAAGTGTCCTTCAGTAGAAAGTACCCATAACTAGCAGCTGCTTTAAAGAGTACCTGACCTCCCTTTATATCAATAGAACAATAATGTCATTGTTAGCTAATGATGTTTCCATGGTGACCAACGGCAACATGACAACGTTTCCATTGGTCCCTCTTCTTTAGAGAAGACCAGGAAGTGATGGATACACGGATCGTGATCCAACCAAATAGCACGCAGTGACTCTGAAGAATAATGATTTGATCAGGTATTTGAGTTCAACATGTAAGAAGTCAAAGTAAAAACTCATCAGAAAAATAGTAGTGGAGTAAAGTACTGATACCAGAAAAAATGTACTTAAGTACAGTAACGAAGTATTTGTACTCCATACTTCCCCCTCTGCCTTCATCTCTATCCTCATATAAAGTCACACACGTTGTGTTCGAGAAGTAAAATGCATCTCTCTCTCCTCCTGCAGGGGGAACATCACAGGTCTGACGGGCAATGGATGGATTTTAAGGACAGCGGCATCAACTCTCACGTCCAGTTTGAGATCCTCGGCTCCAGCTTCAGCGAAACCTTCGGCAAGGACATCAAGAGGTGAGTTCACCAGCGTCTCAAACCCCAACGAGCCGCGAAGAGACGGTGCGAGTGCGACATCGCCTACATGTGTCAAAGCTACCACATATTCACACTGAAGGGAGGTTTTGTTTTGGGCTGACGTTGGCCGTGGTTCTCGGAGGTGGGTGTGATCGTTCAGTGGGAAGACAGCTAGGGTGAGCAAAGGAAAACTTGGAAAACGACAAGATAGTTTAATTCGCTTATCGCAGCTAAAGCGTGGGACAAGCAAGCTTCACGATATTTAAATCAGGCGACATGCTTTTATCTTTCGTGCAAGAGGTCAAATATATATTTAGTTGAATTTTGGTAGTTATTTTTTGTTGAGCTTCAAACGTTGAATTTTAAGATATTTAATAATATTATAAGATATGTTGTTGAGTTAGATAAAATGTTTTTGGTTGGATTTTTAAGTTGATATTTGTTTGACTTTTAAGACATTTACGTAGTAATGATGTTTGTCCATTTCTAACATATTCTACTTTTCTTTGCGCTTCACAGCAAAAAACAGTCCAACACACACACACACACAAACACACGTACACACACACGCACATACACACACACACACACACACACACACATGCACACACACACACACACACACACACACACACACACACACACACACACCCCCCTCAGTGTTAGCCTGTCAGCGCTGCCTCTCTGTACAGAGGAGCTGCAGGCTGTTGTTGTTGTTGTTGTGACGTTGAATGCCATGTTGAAGCCGGCAGTGATTGTTTTCAGGGGAAACAGACTTTCAATCAGTATTCTAAAACCCTGGCAGCTTTTAAATGTTGTTGTTTGTCGCTAACGGGAGGAGCGCGGATCCGTCATGGAGGGTTTCAAACTGACGGTCTTAGCTTGTGTTCGATCGCCTGTCTTCTGTTTCGCTGAAGATGGAAACGAAAGAGATGATTCGAAGAGAACCTGCTAATTCACTGTTAGATGTAGTTTTGTTGTAAACCAAATTGCTTTCTGGGAAATGTAGGAAGACAGAAGACAGCAGTGCTAAGTGAAGTATACCTTAAGAAAACTCAATCTACCTGGGGAGAGTTTTATCTTTTGTGCAAGAGGTTTTACATTTCGAACACTTTTTGTTAAGCTTCAAACTTTTGGGGTTTAAGATATTGTTTTTTAATTTTAAATAAATGTTGTTGAATTTTAAGATTTTTAATAATATTATAAGATCTGTTGTTAAGTTAGTTAGATTACATAATTCGGTAGAATCTTTTTTGTTGATATTTGGTTCGGTTTTCTTCATGACGTTTAGGTTGTCATGGTGATGTCAATTTTTTACATATTCAATTTTTGTAAGTCGTAAGAAACTCTGTTGAGTCTGAAGATACTTGGTTTATTTGTGAGATGCTTCTTTGAGTCGGCAGTGATGCAGTTTATTTCACTCTGGCTTTTATTGTGCATCAACATTTCCTACCACCATTATTCTGCTGCTGCCCCAGTGCCTCCTGGGAGATGTAGTTCTTAAACATCACGTTCACAGCACTGCGTCTTCCTGAGAAATAAAGATCATTTATACAACATCTCTCCTTCATCGATATTTATAATCATGGCAGAAGTTGTTCATCTCTATTATCAACGCTCATGTTGAGCCCCCGCTCAATCAATATTAAACAGGAAGTGGGAGGTTTTAATGAACTCTCCGAAGACGTTCAGTCGTTCCGCTGTAAACGCACGTGGGCGCCATCTTAAAGCAGATGAATAGTATTCATGTTATCGCCTCCTCTGCAGGATGCGCTGCAGCTGTTTGTTATAAGTATAATGACATGATGTATTCTTCATGTTCACGACCTCTGTGACGCACAGCGCTGCCTTCGTGCATTAATTACAAAGAAATATATAGATGTAGATCCGTTAAAAGATAAAGATTATTAAATAGGGCCAGTTTACAAATACCATTTATATGTTATGAGATCAATTTCAAGACTTTTCATTTTTACTGTAGATTTTACTTTAAAGCTTGAATAATGATTTTTATTTTATTTGTATTTATCTTCCATCCATCTTCTCCGCTTCTCCGTGGTCGGGTCTCGGGGTAGCAGTTCCAGCAGAGAGCCCCAAACGTTCCTTTCCCCTCATCAACCAGCTCTGACTGGGGGTCCCAAGGCGCTCCAGGCCAGCGAAGAGATATAGTCCCTCCACCTGGTCCTAGGTCTACCCCTTGGTCTCTTCCCAGCTGGACGTGCCTGGAACACCTCCCTAGGGAGGCGCCCAGGTGGCATCCTAACTAGGTGCCCGAACCACCTCAACTGGCTCCTTTCGACGCGAAGGAGGAGTGGCTCAACTCCGAGTCCCTCCCTGATGACCGAACCTCTCACCTTATCCCTAAGGGAGACGCCAGCCACCCGGCGGAGGAAACCCATCTCGGCCGCTTGTATCCGCGATCTCGTTCTTTGGGTCATGACCATCCTTCATGACCATAGGTGAGGGTAGGAACGAACATGGCCCGGTAGACAGAGAGCTTGCCTTCTGGCTCAGCTCCCTTTTCGTCACACGGTGCGGTAAAGCGACTGCAGTACCGCTCCCGCTGCTCCGCTCCCGCTGCTCCGACTCTCCGGCTCATCTCACGCTCCATTGTTCCCTCACTCGAGAACAAGACCCCGAGATACTTGAACTCCTTCACTTGGGGGTAAGGACTCATTCCCTACTTGGAGTGGACGGTCCATCGGTTTCCTGCTGAGAACCTATTGTATTTATCTTATTTATTTTTGTTTTATTTATTTATCAAAATAAATAAAACAGATAAAATAAAATATATTAATTAATTAAATAAGATCAATAAAATAAATAATGTATTTATCTTATTTTATTATTTATTTTTATTTTATTATTACTGTATTGTGTTTTTAAACTTATTATTATTATTTTTAATAAACGGTTTTCAAAGAAGAAAAGTAGATGTGAGGAGTTTAAAAGCATATATAACGGTTAAGATGACAAAGCACCCGCACAGAAACATAATGTAACATAACGACTTCATGTAAACCTCCCGCTGCTCACTAATGACCCATAAAGACACGATGTTATTCATGAGCAAAGCACGAGGGCTCTCTGGTGTATTTTCCTGCCACATATATCTAAATTAATATGAATGCAGGAATACACAATAACAATAATAATAATAATGATAATTCTTAGTGATGGGGGGATATTAATAACCAGAATCTCTCACATTGTTTTATAATATAATTAAATACTCTAGTGTGACTATAAGCTACGATGTAAACACTGCATTCAGGTGCTGCTTGGACGCTGAGTGAAGGTCTGTTTTAGTTCAATGTTGTCCCTTATTTACTGCTGCAGGACATTATGGGAACAGCTGCCAAAAGACCCTCAAAATGTTACTTTACTAGACGTGTTATCAGGTGTTACGTTCCCTTAGGGTAAAGGGGAAGTTACGAATATAAAATAACCGGGCGAAAGGAAGAACGAGGAGGAAACTGATCTGCAAACTTAAAATATATTGTTAAATAATCAAAACTAACGAGGGCTCACCGGCCGAGCTACAAAGCAAACTGAAGGCCAAAAAAAAACAACTAACAATAAACACTATAAAAGAAACAATGCAGCACATCGGCTAATGCTGCGTTCACACCGGACGCCATGCGAATGTTCGCTTCGCTCGAGTTTCCCCGCGGCTGCAGCTAAGTTTACTCGCATCATTCAAACAAGACGCGCCGCGCTGGAGAGGGGGCTCCAACTACAACAGGATGAACATAGTTGACCGTGATCTAATTGTAAATACGTTTCTAAATGATTGCCGAAAGTAACAACACGCTGATACCGGTTAGTAAAAACCATGAGTTAACGCTTTGAGTCTGCAGACAGACGGCAGAGAAACACCTTTTAGAATGCGTGTTTTCTGAATGGAGATCGGCTAAGCTAACGTTGTATATGCTCCGACCGTCCACACTCACAGCAACGGCCTACAGACAGAAACAAACCAGCGACTGTATTCTCCATGACGCAGGCAGTCTGTGGTTTGTACTGGTTTCACTTCTGTCTAGTTTCTGAACAGATATGAGGAGCTGTGAGCTCTGAGGGCTAACAGCTAACGGCTGATGTTTTGGTTTCTGGTTGATACGTCAGTGACGGCAGGCTGAGATCCTCACCGCTGATGGCTACCGCGAGGTCGTGAATTTGACGCCCCCAAACATCGTGTGAACGCACCATAAGTGACCATATCTCTCTGTATGGTCACATCCTCTGCAGATGCTCGATATGAACATCTGTTGCCCATGTTTATATAGCAGTGTGCAGGAAACAGGAGGTCAGAGGTCGGGTTTGAAGCTTATGAGATATATATATTTCATATTCTGCAGGAAATGTGGCTTTTACCGTGAACTTCAGTCTGACATCAGTTCTGTGTGCACTGAATATCCAGCAGGAGCAAAGAGTGCTTCCTCTGCAGGTCAGAGGA
>JAMFTG010002233.1:0-5000 GCA_023974075.1 Chaenocephalus aceratus | reverse complement strand
GAGATGAAACATGTGGGAGGAAATGACATTTCAGTCTCCATCAGCTGTGAGATGGAGACTTGATAAAACCAACACTGTAGGGGGAGACACATCCAGCGTGTGTGTGTGTTGTGTGGTGTGTGTGGTGAGTGCGTGCGTGCGTGCGTTGCGTGTCGTGCGTTGTGTGTGTGTGTGTGTGTGTGTGTGTGTGTGTGCGTGCGTGCGTGTGTGTGATATCAATCTACCTGCACAAACTCTATCAGACTTCGCTGTGTGCGGACGACTCCTCACAGATTCAGAGTCGCCTAAAGGAAGGAGTCCGAGGGAGATAAAGCCGCTCAAACGCTCAGGTAATCCTCCAGAGTTCAGACGGGCCACAGAACGGCAGGTATCAGACGAGAACAAACATCTAAAGTAAAAACAACACTGACGTTTGAGTCAAAAAGCAACTTCCTGTGAGACTCAAGAGCCGTAAGTCAGAATCTCATCACTTCCTGTCACCTCGTGTGGAAGTCAATGGTTTTCTGAGTGTGGTTTTGGGTGAAACACAAGCGGAAGATATTTTTTAATCTACGACACTTTCAAACTGTCGTCACGTTTTTTTCAGTTTTCTTAAAGGCCCTGTCACACTGTCCCGAAATTGACACCCGATGGACACACGATAAAGGAAATGTTCAAATTCGGCTGTGATCGTAGCATCGGGCCATTCGTGAGGGCATCTAAGCCATCGTATGACCGCCGGTGGAGTTTCAGGCTCCGGCCGCAACTTCATGAGCGGCAACTTCGTAAGGCACTCGTGAGGGCATCTTGTCAATCGTGTCATCTTCGTGTTATCATCAGTGCATTCGCACTCACTCTGATCGGGGCGAATGCCCGATGGCACCGAGGATAACAAGATGCCCTCACGATTGGCCTTACGAAGGGCAACATGGACACACGAATTCAACACGAAAATGAACCTTCTCAAGGTCCTTCGGCAATTTTTTTGGCATGCCAAAGATTTTGCCTCCGCTCACGAAGTTGCTGCCGGAGCCTGAGAAACTCCACCGCGGTCATACGATGGCTTAGATGCCCTCACGAACGGCCCGATGTCGCTACGATCACAGCCGAATTGAACATTTCCTTTATCGTGTGTCCATCAAAATCATGTAAACATATTATGTAAATAACCCAATTTGTGTTACTGTGAAACTAAAAAAGATATAATATATTATTTTGAAGGAGAGTTGACAGGAAGTTGTTGTTGCTATGGAAACAACATTACGGAGAAAACGTAATATTTTCTACATATAAAGACGGATAAAGTAAAAGAACAAAGTCTGAAGATATCAGTGCAGTATCATAGTACTGTAACATAATTGTTTTTGGTACTTTCGTTGCAGTTGTATGTCTTGAATGTAATGTAAATGTTGCCTTCGTGTGGTTCGGGGCCATCTTCGTGCGAAATTCACAATTCCATATTCGTGTGTCCATCGGGTGTCAATTTCGGGACAGTGTGACAGGGCCTTTAAGCACAACTAGGAATGAAAACACACTGTCATCGTTGCACTTCCCCTGAATGTCATGACACCTGGCCCTGCGACACGTCAAGCTTCCTATAATCTCTTTGAAAGGAGGGCGAGGGCTAACATCTCACGTGTACTAAGGACATGCATGTAATTACGAATAAACAAGGTTCATTTGGTCGTGTGTCACTTCTCTACAATCTGAGGTAATAAAGATAGAAGTCGGAACATTTTTCTCATAGACTTCTATACAATCTGACTTTTGAAAGATTGCATCCATTTAGGGAAGTGTCGAAGACGTGAAGACGTGTTTGTTGTTGTTTGCAGACGGCTAATCCAAAGCTCTGTATATCTTCTTTATTAAAATGAACCCACACGACACAACACCCCGTTCTGATAGTTAATCAAATGTGTTACGGCCCGTCCACACTACAGCGTCGACAGCGTCGACAACTCCAATCTGCCCATTCACTTTGAATGGGGTGACGTCACGTTGCCTGGCTTTTTCGCCGAACTGAATTGTGGGTAGCAGAGCGGTCTGTCTCCCGCCGTCTCCACCGCCGGAGACGCCGGAGTAGCCAGCGCCAGCCAATCAAATCCGTTTCTGAAAATCTGACAGCTGAAGCCGTAGCCAATCAAACCGCGTCTAAGCTGGGAGAGATATTTAATTTCCTTCGCCGTTCATTTCTATATTTCAAAAAAAGTCGGAGGAGAAACTAACTATCGCCGTAGCAAATCACCAATCACCCGGTGTTGTATGACCAGACCCTCTTCACCTACCGGGATACAAACCGGAGGAACCAGCATGGAGGGAGGTGGCAGAGACAGTGGGGGAAACTGGTAGGTTTTCGCCTGTTTGGGGAGTTTTATATATATATATATATATATATATATATATTGCTCGCATAAAATCCCCGGGGTTTTTTTGATTTGTATGTCGGGGGCGGGAGATTCATGTGATTGGTTGTTGCTCGCAAAAATCCCCAAGCTCCAGACACGCCCAGCTCCAAGCTTTTTTTGAAGCTGTATGGTGTGGACGCTCAGTTACTGTGCTGTTAACATTTGAAAGTCTCCAAATCCCCAAATATTAGATGCATGTGACATTTAGGGAACCACCGAACACGAGTCAGAACTTTGAATGGTCTGTTTATTTTATTGCAAAGACATTAATCCAAAGTCTTCAGAGTCTCCTGCTGGGTTTCACTGTCGCTCTCAAGCGTTATTCGTGGTTATGAATAAACATTAATACTCTCCATGATATTCCTCTCCTCCCCATTGGTCCTAGTGGTCTGGTGGTCTGGTGGTCTGGTGGTCTGGTGGTCTAGTGGTCTAGTAGTTTGGTGGTCTAGTGGTCTGGTGGTCTGGTGGTCTGGTGGTCTAGTGCTCTGGTGGTCTGGTGGTATGGTGGTCTGGTGGTCTGGTGGTCTAGTGGTCTAGTGGTCTGGTAGTCTGGTGGTCTGGTGGTCTAGTAGTTTGGTGGTCTAGTGGTCTGGTGGTCTGGTGGTCTAGTGCTCTGGTGGTCTGGTGGTCTGGTGGTCTGGTGGTCTGGTGGTCTAGTGGTCTGGTGGTCTAGTGGTCTGGTAGTCTGGTGTCTGGTGGTCTGGTGGTCTGGTGGTCTGGTGGTCTGGTGGTCTGGTGGTCTAGTGGTCTGGTGGTCTGGGTGGTCTGGTGGTCTGGTATATTCTGGTGGTCTAGTGGTCTGGTGGTCTGGTGGTCTAGCGGTCTGGCGGTCTGTGGTCTGGTGATCTGGTGGTCTAAGTGGGCTGGTGGTCTAGTGGTCTGGTGGTCTGGTGGTCTGGTGGTCTAGTGGTCTGGTAGTCTAGTGGTCTGGTGGTCTGGTGATCTAGTGGTCTAGTAGTTTGGTGGTCTAGTGGTCTGGTGGTCTAGTGCTCTGGTGGGTCTGGTGGTATGGTGGTCTGGTGGTCTGGTGGTCTAGTGGGTCTGGTGGTCTAGTGGTCTGGTAGTCTGGTGGTCTGGTGGTCTGGTAGTCTGGTGGTCTAGTGGTCTGGTGGTCTGGTGTCTAGTGGTCTGGTGGTCTAGTGGTCTGGTGGTCTAGTGGTCTAGTGGATCTGGTGGTCTAGTGGTCTAGTAGTCTGGTGGTCTAGTGGTCTAGTGAGTCTGGTGGTCTAGTGGTCTAGTGGTGTCTATGTAGTGGTCTGGGTCTAGTGGTCTAGTGGTCTGGTGGTCTAGTGGTCTAGTGATCTAGTGGTCTGGTGGTCTAGTGGTCTAGTGGTCTAGTGGTCTGGTGGTCTAGTGGTCTGGTGGTCTAGTGGTCTGGTGGTCTAGTGGTCTGGTGGTCTAGTGGTCTGGTGGTCTGGTGGTCTAGTGGTCTAGTGATCTGGTGGTCTAGTGGTCTGGTGGTCTAGTGGTCTGGTGGTCTAGTGGTCTGGTGGTCTAGTGGTCTAGTGATCTGGTGGTCTAGTGGTCTAGTGGTCTGGTGGTCTAGTGGTCTGGTGGTCTAGTGGTCTGGTGGTCTTATGGACATGGAAAGGAACATTTTCTCATAGACTTGAGTTTGAAAGGATTGCACTTAAGGACGTGCAGAAGGCATCAGACCCGTGTGGAGGGGTTTTACTCGTTGTAAATGTTGCCTAAAGCCTCAAATCCCCAAATATCACATTTAGAGAACCACCAAACACGAGTGAGACTTCAAATAGTCTGTTTAGTTTAATGCTACGACATCGATCCAATCTGTGCTGTAACTGTCAGGTTTACTGTCCTCTAAAGCCTTAGTTGTGGTAATAAATAAGCATGTATACTCGTACCGCACGATGTCCCTCTCCTCCCGTTGGGCTGGTGCGCGTTCTTATCTTCTGGTTCAACAGTTCAACGAGACGGAAAGAAGCTTAAGAGACAGAGCCGGCGTTAATTGATGTGATGAAGAACTCCCCCCACTCGCTCACATCGAGATCATCGAAAGGACAGCGATGCCGAGAATAGCTCGATGATTATTAGACAAACGCTCCCTCTTCCTCCCTCTTCCTCCTCTCTCCATCACGCCTCCTCCTGTTCCTCTCGTCTCTAACTCATCTTGCTTTGTTTGCCTGTAGAAACAGTTGTTCAGAAGTAGAGCCTGCAGAGACGATGTTCTGTTCACCAGGAGAGACTGAAACCTCCTCTATTGTCATCATATCATATCCATCGCTTGGTTCGGCGAACCCTGCAGCTCCATCCGTGTTCTGTGTGGATGAGATGTGTCCGATCTCAGTTCAACTGGTTTGATACCAACACAGACTGAAATGTATTTCACTGAAAACACACACAGACACACACACACACACACACACACCACACACACACACACACACACACACACACACACATACATACATACACACACACACACACACACACACACACACACACACACACACACACACACACACACACACACAGACACACACACACACAGACACCACACACAGACACCACAGACACACACACACAGACACGACACACAGACACACACACACACACACAGACACACACACACACACACACACACACAGACACACA
>JAMFTG010002232.1:0-31652 GCA_023974075.1 Chaenocephalus aceratus | reverse complement strand
CATATTACATCACATCACATTTAGCTGAGGCTTTTATCCAAAGCGACTTACAATAAGTACATTCGACCAGGAAGACACAACCTTGAAGAAAACAGAATCATAAAGTACATCAGGTTTCATAGAGAACAGGTTTCACCCATATGAACAGGTGTGTGTGTGTGTGTGTGTGTGTGTGTGTGGCAGGTGAAGGTGCCCTGCTGTATAATCTGCTGTGTGGTGTGTCTCAGATTGAGGATCAGCAGACAGATGATAATCAGTTTTCAGAGGAAATAGAAACACAGATATGAAGCTGAAGAGATAATCTGTCTGCAGGAGAGGGACTTATTATCAGGCTGATGCTAAGCTAACTCTGCGCTACGGGCTAATACATGCAGCCGATGCAACGACACAAACTAGGCATCATTTTGATTTAAATGTCATCTTGAGGAGAAAACCCCAGAGCTCTACAGCACCTTATAAGTGTTTTAAAACTGGACCCTGAGTGAATGAACTACAGACGTTCCATGATATAAACAGTACCACAAGACACTCTCCAGGGTTTAGTCTGCACCGGGAACAGGAGCTGCGCCCTCAGACCAAAATGCAGATCCCCGTAAAAAGTGATGCCAGAAAGCAACATTTCCGATCCTGTAAAACGGCATAATTCCTCCAGAGATCTGAGTCTCACACAGAGCGTCAGACAGCTTTGTCTTTACGGAGAATCATTATGGGATGGAGGTCGGCTGAAACTGTGATTTCTGAATCAGTTTCTTTTACTGTCCTTTTCTCTGTAGAGGAAGTAAAGAAACCGGAACCCTGGAGTGTTCACGGAGCAGCTACAGTGTTAGCATGTTAGCATGATAGCATGTGGACTCCACTCAGAGAACAGATGTTGTTCAGCTACAGTGTTAGCATGATAGCATGATAGCATGTGGATTCCACTCAGAGAACATATGTTGTTCAGCTTCAGTGTTAGCATGTTAGCATGATAGCATGTGGACTCCACTCAGAGAACAGATGGAGTTCAGTGTTAGCATGATAGCATGTGGACTCCACTCAGAGAACAGATGTTGTTCAGCTACAGTGTTAGCATGATAGCATGATAGCATGTGGATTCCACTCAGAGAACATATGTTGTTCAGCTTCAGTGTTAGCATGTTAGCATGATAGCATGTGGACTCCACTCAGAGAACAGATGGAGTTCAGTGTTAGCATGATAGCATGTGGACTCCACTCAGAGAACAGATGTTGTTCAGCTTCAGTGTTAGCATATTAGCATGATAGCATGTGGATTCCACTCAGAGAACATATGTTGTTCAGCTTCAGTGTTAGCATGTTAGCATGATAGCATGTGGACTCCACTCAGAGAACGTATGTTGTTCAGCTTCAGTGTTAGCATGATAGCATGTGGACTCCACTCAGAGAACAGATGGAGTTCAGTGTTAGCATGTTAGCATGATAGCATGTGGATTCCACTCAGAGAACATATGTTGTTCAGCTTCAGTGTTAGCATGTTAGCATGATAGCATGTGGACTCCACTCAGAGAACAGATGTTGTTCAGCTTCAGTGTTAGCATATTAGCATGATAGCATGTGGATTCCACTCAGAGAACAGATGTTGTTCAGCTTCAGTGTTAGCATATTAGCATGATAGCATGTGGACTCCACTCAGAGAACAGATGGAGTTCAGCTTCAGTGTTAGCATGTTAGCATGATAGCATGTGGATTCCACTCAGAGAACATATGTTGTTCAGCTTCAGTGTTAGCATGATAGCATGTGGACTCCACTCAGAGAACAGATGTTGTTCAGCTTCAGTGTTAGCATGATAGCATGTGGACTCCACTCAGAGAACAGATGTTGTTCAGCTTCAGTGTTAGCATGTTAGCATGATAGCATGTGGACTCCACTCAGAGAACAGATGTTGTTCAGCTTCAGTGTTAGCATGTTAGCATGATAGCATGTGGATTCCACTCAGAGAACATATGTTGTTCAGCTTCAGTGTTAGCATGTTAGCATGATAGCATGTGGACTCCACTCAGAGACAGATGGAGTTCAGTGTTAGCATGTTAGCATGATAGCATGTGGACTCCACTCAGAGAACAGATGGAGTTCAGTGTTAGCATGTTAGCGTGTGGACTCCACTCAGAGAACAGATGTTGCTCAGCTTCAGTGTTAGCATGTTAGCATGATAGCATGTGGACTCCACTCAGAGAACAGATGGAGTTTCAGCTTCAGTGTTAGCATGTTAGCATGTGGACTCCACTCAGAGAACAGATGTTGCTCAGCTTCAGTGTTAGCATGTTAGCATGTGGACTCCACTCAGAGACAGATGTTGCTCAGCTTCAGTGTTAGCATGTTAGCATGTGGATTCCACTCAGAGAACAGATGTTGCTCAGCTTCAGTGTTAGCATGTTAGCATGATAGCATGTGGACTCCACTCAGAGAACAGATGTTGCTCAGCTTCAGTGTTAGCATGTTAGCATGATAGCATGTGGACTCCACTCAGAGAACAGATGTTGCTCAGCTTCAGTGTTAGCATGTTAGCATGATAGCATGTGGACTCCACTCAGAGAACAGATGGAGTTCAGCTTCAGTGTTAGCATGTTAGCATGATAGCATGTGGACTCCACTCAGAGAACAGATGTTGCTCAGCTTCAGTGTTAGCATGTTAGCATGTGGACTCCACTCAGAGAACAGATGTTGCTCAGCTTCAGTGTTAGCATGTTAGCATGATAGCATGTGGACTCCACTCAGAGAACAGATGGAGTTCAGCTTCAGTGTTAGCATGTTAGCATGATAGCATGTGGACTCCACTCAGAGAACAGATGTTGCTCAGCTTCAGTGTTTAGCATGTTAGCATGATAGCATGTGGACTCCACTCAGAGAACAGATGTTGCTCAGCTTCAGTCGGCATGTGGAGAATGAGACCAGTCACCTTAGCGAGCTAACTTCAGGTTAACAACTAACTCCTAACACCACCTGCAGTATATCTCTCTGTTTATCACACCGACCCTCTCTCTCCTTCAAGTTCCACACTTCCCTCTGCTGTTGCTATCGGACCTCATCAGTAAATCCAAGCCATCGACCTGTCAGTTAGACCCTCTTCCTACCCCCTCTGGTAAAAGCCGGTCTAACCTTCATTGTCCTCCCTTATAACTGTCATCATACACTCCTCCCTCACCTCTGGTCTTGTCCCCTCACTTTTCAAATCAGCCGCCATCACGCCCACACTGAAGAAACCTGGTCCCTTTCGTCCCATATCAAACCATTTCTCTCAAAGATCCTGGAACAAACGGTTGCATACCAGGTTGTCATGGTTACATAGAAACACCTTTACCTGTTCACTCACGAGGCGTTCAAGAGCCTGAGCCAGAACTGACCACTTAGAGACGGCCTATAGTTATTCAATGAGGTGGCCTCGCCTCCTTTCAGCGAAGGCAGGACACACGCTGACTTCCACACTTTAGAGATGGTGTTCGAGCTGAGGGAGAGGTTAGAGAGAGAAGAGAGAGGTGGAGCGATAACATCTGCTCTATCTTTAAAGAGAAAGGCTCTGCGTCGTCCGGGCCGGCCGGCTTCCTAGGATCTAGGATCTGTCCTGGGGCCTCTTCTTTTTATCATCTGTTTACTTCCTCTTGGCAATATCTTCCGTAAACACAACATCCACTTTCATTGCTACGCAGATGACACCCAGCTCTACTTGTCCTCCAAACCAACTGCCATCCTCTCTCCATCCTCCCTCCCTCCACCCTCCCATCCTCCCTCCCTCCATCCATCCTCCCTCCTCCATCCATCATCCACCCTCCCATCCTCCCTCCCTCCCTCCTCCCATCCTCCCTCCCTCCACCCTCCCATCCTCCCTCCCTCCACCCTCCCTCCCTCCATCCATCCTCCATCCTCCCTCCATCCTCCACCCTCCATCCATCCTCCCATCCTCCCTCCCTCCTCCATCCATCCTCTCTCCATCCATCCTCCCTCCATCCCTCCCTCCCTCCTCCTCCATCCATCCTCCCTCCATCCATCCTCCCTCCATCCATCCATCCATCCTCCATCCTCCCTCCCTCCTCCATCCATCCTCTCTCCATCCATCCATCCTCCCTCCATCCCTCCCTCCCTCCCTCCTCCATCCATCCTCCATCCTCCCTCCATCCTCCCACCCTCCATCCATCCTCCCTCCATCCCTCCCTCCCTCCCTCCTCCATCCATCCTCCATCCTCCCTCCATCCTCCCACCCTCCATCCATCCTCCCTCCATCCCTCCCTCCCTCCCTCCTCCATCCATCCTCCCACCATCCTCCCTCCATCCATCCTCCCACCATCCTCCCTCCATCCTCCATCCATCCTCTCTCCACCCTCCCTCCCTCCCTCCATCCTCTCTCCATCCTCCCTCCCTCCTCCCTCCCTCCTCCCTCCCTCCCTCCATCGCTCCCTCCCTCCCTTCAAATCTCACATCAGTAATATGATCACTCGGTCTGCCTATTTCCATCTACGCAACATCAACCGCCTCCGCCCGTCCCTTAACCCTAAGACCACCGCCCTTCTTGTTCACACCCTGGTCACTTCCCGCATCGACTACTGCAACTCCTTCTCTTTGGTCTCCCTCTCAAATCCATCCACAGACTTCAACTGGTCCAGAACTCTGCCGCCCGCATCGTCACCAGAACCCCCCCATTAACCACATCACTGCTGTTCTTCAGCAGCTTCCCTGGCTCCCCGTCAAATCCATACCCTCACTCCTCTGTACCTCTCCGACCTCCTGCACATCAACACTCCCATCCGCACACTCAGGTCTTCTGCTTCCCTCAGCCGCTCTGCACCCCCCTTCCGTCTAACCACCATGAGGTCTAGAGCCTTCAGCCGCTCTGCACCCCCATCCCGTCTAACCACCATGGGGTCTAGAGCCTTCAGCCGCTCTGCACCCCCCTTCCGTCTAACCACCATGGGTCTAGAGCCTTCAGCCGCTCTGCACCCCCCTTCCGTCTAACCACCATGAGGTCTAGAGCCTTCAGCCGCTCTGCACCCCCCTTCCGTCTAACCACCATGGGGTCTAGAGCCTTCAGCCGCTCTGCACCCCCATCCCGTCTAACCACCATGGGGTCTAGAGCCTTCAGCCGCTCTGCACCCCCCTTCCGTCTAACCACCATGGGGTCTAGAGCCTTCAGCTGCTCTGCACCCCCATCCCGTCTAACCACCATGGGGTCTAGAGCCTTCAGCCGCTCTGCACCCCCCTTCCGTCTAACCACCATGGGGTCTAGAGCCTTCAGCCGCTCTGCACCCCCCTTCCGTCTAACCACCATGGGGTCTAGAGCCTTCAGCTGCTCTGCACCCCATCCCGTCTAACCACCATGGGGTCTAGAGCCTTCAGCCGCTCTGCACCCCCCTTCCGTCTAACCACCATGGGGTCTAGAGCCTTCAGCCGCTCTGCACCCCCCTTCCGTCCTGCATTGTCTTGTTGATGTCTCTTATGCTGGCGTTATCTATTGTGTATTTTGTTTTTTATGTGTTTGTACGGCGACCTTGAGAGCCTTGAAAGGCGCCTATATAAAATAAATGAATTATTGTTATTAACTCTGGGTTAGCTAACTTCAGGGCGACTGTGGCTGCGAGGGAGTGCGCTCGTCTTTCAACCAGAAGGTTGTGGGTGCGATCCCAGCCCGTGCAGCCAACATGTCGATGTGTCCTTGGGCGAGATACTAAACCCTGAGTTGCTCCCGATGGCCAACGGTGTGAATGTGTGTGCATGTTAGGTCCTAGAGTAAGGTGCACTGCTCTGTGTGACTGCGTGAACGACATGCAGCCTAGCAAGTAAAGCGCTTTGAGGTCTTAAAGACTGGATAAAGCGCTATAAGTACAGTCCATTTACTTCAGGTTAACTCTGGGTTTCCAGTGTGTGTTCAGCGTGTGTTCAGTGTGTGTTCAGTGTGTGTTGTGTGTGTGCAGTGTGTGTTGTGTGTGTGTTGTGTGTGTGTTGTGTGTGTGCAGTGTGTGTTCAGCGTGTGTTGTGTGTGTGTTGTGTGTGTGTTGTGTGTGTGCAGTGTGTGTTCAGCGTGCTTCTGGAACAGCTTCCTTCAGGATGCATAAAGTCTTCTCCGATCTATCGGGGAACAGAAGAGGACTCACTGGACTTCCTGTTGACCCGGGAGCGTTTGCGGTTCTTGGGACTGGCGGGCCTGTCGGCCGGGTTCTGGGTCACGGACTTCACCAGCCGGTCCATTATCTCGTCTGTAGCGTCGTCAGGACAACCGGACCCGTCCTCCCGACCCGCTGACATCTGAGAGGGACTGACCCGACCCATACCTGCAGGGAGAGAGAGAGAACCTGGGTTAGAACCTTAAAGGAGTTAGAACCAGAACCAGAGTCAGAACCAGAACCAGATCCAGACCCAGAGTGTATAAGGCGTTTCTCACTGCGGACGGCCCGGCTCCTCCTCAGGTTTCCGGACTCGGAGGTTCTGCAGATCAAGAGGTTCTTCATGTTCTCGTGTTCCTCCTGCTGCTCCTCTGAAGGGGGGGAGGGGTCCGAGGGAACAGCCCCGCAGAACTTCTCCGTCTGAGGAGAGAGGGAGGTACTACAGTTCAAACCGCTTTCATCACGTGAGAAAACACTGAGAACTCAGATTCAGTTCAATCGGAAAAATGTCAGTTTGTGAATAATTATAATTATTATCCGAATCAATCAATCAATGTTTATTTATAGCCCAATATCACAAATGTTACATTTGTCTCAGTGTCTTCACAGTGTGTACAGAATATCAGTATGACAATACGACACCCTCTGTCCTTAGTTCCTCTGTCCTCAGACCCTCTGTCCTCAGACCCTCTGTCCTCAGACCCTCTGTCCTCAGACCCTCTGTCCTCAGACCCTCTGTCCTCAGACCCTCACATCGTACAAGGAAACACTTCCGGGGAAAACATTTTGAATCAGCTGAAGCCACTTGACTGACTTCTTGGTACTCCCTGATAATAAGGAGTTACAATAATCCAGCCTAGAAGTAACAAATGCATGGACTAGTTTCTCTGCA
Organism: Chaenocephalus aceratus; assembly: GCA_023974075.1. Taxonomy (NCBI): domain Eukaryota; kingdom Metazoa; phylum Chordata; class Actinopteri; order Perciformes; family Channichthyidae; genus Chaenocephalus; species Chaenocephalus aceratus. The sequence goes on along the minus strand of JAMFTG010002232.1, from coordinate 24,652 downwards.
TCGCTTTGAGGCAAGATAGTGCCTGATTTCTGCAATGTTACGTAGATGGAAGTAGGCGGTCCTTGAGATTGATTTTATGTGGGCGTTAAAGGATAAATCCTGATCAAATATAACACCAAGATTCCTTACAGTCTCACTGGAGGCCAAATTAATGCCATCCATAGTTAGTATATCTTTAGATAATTTGTTTCGTAGATTCTTCGGGCCGAGTACAATAACTTCAGTTTTGGTCGTGTTTAACATCAAAAAGTTTAAGGTCATCCACGTTTTTAAGTCCTTAAGGCAGTCTTGAATTTTATTTAGATGATTAATTTCATCAGGCTTGATTGATAAATATAGTTGAGTATCATCCGCATAACAATGAAAGTTTACAGAATGATTCCTTATAGTATTGCCTAACGGAAGCATATATAATGTGAACAGAATAGGTCCGAGCACTGAGCCCTGTGGCACTCCATGGCTAACTTTGGTTTGCGTGGAAGATTCATCGTTAACACGTACAAACTGAGAGCGTTCAGATAGATAGGACCTAAACCAGCCTAAAGCAGTTCCCTGTATGCCAACTAAGTGCTCTAGTCTTTGCAATAGGATGTCATGGTCGATAGTATCAACTGCAGCACTGAGATCGAGCAGACAAGAATAGAGACAAGTCCCTTGTCTGAGGCTATTAGAATGTCCTTTGTGACTTTAACCAGAGCTGTCTCTGTGCTATGATGTGTTCTAAAGCCAGACTGAAAGTCTTCAGATAAATCATTGTTTTTTAAGTAACAGCTGTTTAGCGACCGCTTTCTCCAGAATCTCTGAGAGGAACGGAAGATTAGAAATAGGTCTATAGTTGGCTAAAACCTCTGGATCGAGGTTGTGCTTTTTAAGAAGCGGTTTTATCACTGCTACTTTGAATGATTGTGGAACATAGCCTGATAATAAAGACATATTCATAATATTTAATAAAGAAGTGCTAATTAATGGAAAAACTTCCTTCAACAGCTTAGTTGGAATTGGGTCTAACATGCACGTTGATGGTTTAGAAGAGAGAATCATTGAATGTAATTGTTCAAGGTTTATGGCTGAAAGCATTCTAGTTTACTATCTAGTGTAATATTAGAACTTACGTTTCGGGAGCTGTTGATAACACTATACTGGTCAAAGGCAAGAGGTCGTTCATTGTGTTTCTAAGAGTAACAATGTTATGGTTAAAAAAGCTCATAAGTCATTGCTACTGAGTGCTATGGGAACAGAAGGCTCAGTGGAGCTGTGGCTCTCTGTCAGCCTGGCTACAGTGCTGAAGAGACATGTTGCATTATTCTTATTCTCATCTATTAATGAAGAGTAGTAGCTGCTCTCGCTTTACCCAGTGCTTTCTTATATTCATTGAGAGTAATATGCCAAATTAAACGAGATTCTTCAAGTTTAGTGGAACGCCATATCCTTTCAAGTTGTCTCGACTTTTGCTTTATTTTGCGGGTTTGGGCATTATGCCATGGAGCTAATCTCTCTCTCTCCCCTCTCTCCCCTCTCTCCCCTCTCTCCCCTCTCTCCCCTCTGTCCAGTCTCCTTCATGAGAGAAACAAGGCCTGGGCAAAGGCTAGGAGATCCGGCTCAGAGGTAGAGTGGCAGCGTTCAGGCAGCTAAGAAATAGATTCACTTCAAATGTCAAAAGTGCAAAGTCGAAGTACTATCTGTCAGTTTCCACAAAGAACCTGAATAATCCTAGGAAATGTTGGAAAGCCATAAAATCGATTTCCACCGGCGATATCCGTAATGAGCTCCTCCGTGCATTACCACAGCATCTGGCTGCTCTGAGATGTGTGACTAACTGTAAAGCACTCACTCATCACTGCACCCTGTACGCCAGGCAGGTCTGCCTTCACTCTCTGCACGGAGGCTCAGTCACTGGGACACGTTCATCTCTAAAGCCATGCTGGGTGAACTGCCTTGTTATATCTGCTCTCTGATCTCTGGACCAGTTGAAAGTACGTATTGCCTGAGATCTCATGCTGTGGTTTTATTGAATGTTCCAAGTGCTCGGACTGTCTGAGGGAAGAGAGCTTTCAGATGAGCAGCTCCACTCACTTGGAGCAGTCTGCAAAGCTGTTTGAAACTGAGCACTCTGGTTCCCCTGCATCACTCTGGAACTCGCTGGGTGCCGTGCTGTCTGATTCTCACGGTACCTGTCACTGTGAGTAGAGTCTGTAAACTGTACATTATGTTGTTGTCGTCCTTATTGTTGTTCTGTTGTTTCGATGTTACATGTGTAGCTGATGTCCTGCAGGTCACCCTGAAGAAGAGATCTTCTGATCTCAAGGGGCTTCACCTGGTTCAATAAAGGCTACAAACAAACTCACAGCACTGCTGAGAACGAGAGTGACTGGAGGAGGGGATGGGGGGGGGCTTCTTCAGCCATAAGCGCAGCAATAGTGGAGGGGTTGCCATTCTCTTTGCGAGGGGCTTTACACCAGTGCTTCTCAAAGTGTGGTCCGCGGACCACTGGTGGTCCGTGAGCGCCCCTAGTGGTCCGTGAGCGCCCCTAGTGGTCCGTGAGTATATTGGTAACATTTCACATTTGAAATAAATAAATACATTTAAGTTTTACGCACTCTTGTGGGAATATCTCCGTAACGGAGCGAGCTTACGTTTCACTTTTGAGTGCATGATATAGCCCAGATCAACACCGTCGTCACACATGTTTCCACCTGTTTGTACCATTTTCAGGCGATGTGTAATCTGGTCTAGATAAACTATGTGTTTTTGGATATTTGTGGAGTTGGTGGTCCGCGAGTGTTTTTTTTATCGGTTAAGTCCTTGGTATGAAAAGGTTTGAGAAACACTGCGTTACACCCTCTGGGGAAGTCAGTATTGTTTATGAAGCAGGGAATAGAAAGTAGCTACATTATTGAAATGAAAATACTATTTACTTTTACACACAGTGAGCAGCTGCAGCTGTGTGTTGCAGGACATGTGTAAGCGTGCAAGCGTCTTTGAGTTGTAGAAAAGCGCTAGGCCTATCGGCTATAAATATAATGTATCATTATTATTATTAGGTTATGTCCTATGTGTTGGAGATGTGTGGTGGGACTCTGTCTCCCAGCAGGCTGCAGTGTAACATCAGAGGACACTGGGACAGTTGTACATTCTCAAACTGCACCACTTAGAACTAACTAAACAATCCAGAGATTATTTTTATATAATTGTATTCAATAACTGTAAGAAATTAAACAGTATGAAGTGATTTGTGAATAGGAATACAGATTTGACTTAATGTTTTCATAAATATATTTTTCTCCCAGTTTGACTTATTTTGACCCTCTCAAAGAACCGGAATCGAGAACCGAAAATAACCGGAATCGAAAAGCAGAACCGGAATCGTTAAAATGCAAACGATACCCAACCCTATGTGTGAAGCAGTAACATCTCACCGCTCACTCACGTTAGCGGTGCCGTAAAAAACGTGGGAAAATGTAAAATACGATGACGAAGAAGAAGATTCCAGTGGCCCCACTTTTTGTCCATTCTGGACGAGTGAAGAATGTATTGGGACAAGTCCATTGTCCATGGACAAGTGCTCTCTAAACACTTTTCCTCACACTAAGCGCAGCAGAGTGGAGGGGTTGCCATTCTCCTGAGGTCATCAGGACACTTGCTCAGAATAAATGCTGAATTTGAAAAAGTTAAAATATGTGTTCTAAATATCTCTGCTCCCGGTGTGGGCGCAGAGAGGCTTTGGTTTTTTGAGACACTGAAACACACTCTTAGCACCTGTGATAGTGGGGAGTGTCTGGTCCTGGGGAGTGTCTGGTCCTGGGGGTGTCTGGTCCTGGGGAGTGTCTGGTCCTGGGGAGTGTCTGGTCCTGGGGAGTGTCTGGTCCTGGGGAGTGTCTGGTCCTGTGGGGTATCTGGTCCTGGGGGGTCTGGTCCTGGGGAGTGTCTGGTCCTGTGGGGTATCTGGTCCTGGGGAGTGTCTGGTCCTGGGGAGTGTCTGGTCCTGTGGGGTATCTGGTCCTGGGGAGTGTCTGGTCCTGTGGGGTATCTGGTCCTGGGGAGTGTCTGGTCCTGGGGAGTGTCTGGTCCTGTGGGGTATCTGGTCCTGGGGAGTGTCTGGTCCTGGGGAGTGTCTGGTCCTGTGGGTATCTGGTCCTGGGGGGTGTCTGGTCCTGGGGAGTGTCTGGTCCTGGGGAGTGTCTGGTCCTGGGGAGTGTCTGGTCCTGTGGGGTATCTGGTCCTGGGGGTGTCTGGTCCTGGGGAGTGTCTGGTCCTGGGGAGTGTCTGGTCCTGGGGAGTGTCTGGTCCTGGGGAGTGTCTGGTCCTGGGGAGTGTCTGGTCCTGGGGGGTGTCTGGTCCTGGGGGGTGTCTGGTCCTGGGGAGTGTCTGGTCCTGGGGGGTGTCTGGTCCTGGGGAGTGTCTGGTCCTGGGGAGTGTCTGGTCCTGGGGAGTGTCTGGTCCTGGGGAGTGTCTGGTCCTGTGGGGTGTCTGGTCCTGGGGAGTGTCTGGTCCTGGGGGTGTCTGGTCCTGGGGAGTGTCTGGTCCTGGGGAGTGTCTGGTCCTGGGGAGTGTCTGGTCCTGTGGGGTATCTGGTCCTGGGGGGTGTCTGGTCCTGGGGAGTGTCTGGTCCTGGGGAGTGTCTGGTCCTGTGGGGTATCTGGTCCTGGGGGGGTGTCTGGTCCTGGGGAGTGTCTGGTCCTGGGGAGTGTCTGGTCCTGGGGAGTGTCTGGTCCTGTGGGGTATCTGGTCCTGGGGGGTGTCTGGTCCTGGGGAGTGTCTGGTCCTGGGGAGTGTCTGGTCCTGGGGAGTGTCTGGTCCTGGGGAGTGTCTGGTCCTGGGGAGTGTCTGGTCCTGGGGGGTGTCTGGTCCTGGGGGGTGTCTGGTCCTGGGGGGTGTCTGGTCCTGGGGGGTGTCTGGTCCTGGGGAGTGTCTGGTCCTGGGAGTGTCTGGTCCTGGGGAGTGTCTGTCTGGGTTCCTGTCTGGGGAGTGTCTGGTCCTGGGGAGTGTCTGGTCCTGGGGAGTGTCTGGGTCCTGGGGAGTGTCTGGTCCTGGAGTGTCTGTCTGGGGGTGTCTGGTCCTGGGGAGTGTCTGTCTGGTCCTGGGGAGTGTCTGGTCCTGGGGAGTGTCTGGTCCTGGGGAGGTGTCTGGGTCTGCTGGGAGTGTCTGGTCCTGGGGAGTGTCTGGTCCTGGGGAGTGTCTGGTCCTGGGGGGTGTCTGGTCCTGGGGGGTGTCTGGTCCTTGGGGAGTGTCTGGTCCTGGGGGGTATCTGGTCCTGGGGGGTGTCTGGGTCCTGGGGGGGTCTGGTCCTGGGGGGTGGTCTGGTCCTGGGGGGGGGACTTCAGCAGAGAACCCTGTGCTGGATAGGAACCACCAGGAGCCGCATGCTGCCTCGAAGAGTGCCTTAATAAGGCTAACAGAAAGCTTTGAGCTGTGTGATGTCTGAGGCACTTCCCCCGGGCCAGCGGCAGCACCCGTGGTGCCCTCTAGGGATAACCTGTTGTCTTTAATACAGCTACACCATTGTTTGGTTTCCATGGTAGCGCGTCTCTTTAGCAGCGAGGAAGATGAAAACTGAACAAGAGTCGACAACTCGACCCTCTGCTCACTCCTCTCCTGTAAAACACAGGTCCAGCCCAAACAGGCTCCATGGTGCTACAGGCCCTGCCCACACAGGCTCCATGGTGCTACAGGCCCAGTCCACACAGGCTCCATGGTGCTACAGGCCCTGCCCACACAGGCTCCATGGTGCTACAGGCCCAGTCCACACAGGCTCCATGGTGCTACAGGCCCAGCCCACACAGGTTCAATGGTGCTACAGGCCCTGCCCACACAGGCTCAATGGTGCTACAGGCCCTGCCCACACAGGCTCCATGGTGCTACAGGCCCTGCCCACACAGGCTCCATGGTGCTACAGGCCCAGCCCACACAGGCTCCATGGTGCTACAGGCCCTGCCCACACAGGCTCCATGGTGCTACAGGCCCTGCCCACACAGGCTCCATGGTGCTACAGGCCCAGCCCACACAGGCTCCATGGTGCTACAGGCCCTGCCCACACAGACTCCATGGTGCTACAGGCCCAGCCCACATAGGCTCCATGGTGCTACAGGCCCAGCCCACATAGGCTCCATGGTGCTACAGGCACTGCCCACATAGGCTCCATGGTGCTACAGGCACTGCCCACACAGGCTCCATGGCGCTACAGGCCCAGCCCAAACAGGCTCCATGGTGCTACAGGCCCTGCCCACACAGGCTCCATGGTGCTACAGGCCCAGTCCACACAGGCTCCATGGTGCTACAGGCCCAGCCCACACAGGTTCCATGGTGCTACAGGTCCAGCCCACACAGGCTCAATGGTGCTACAGGCCCTGCCCACACAGGCTCCATGGTGCTACAGGCCCAGCCCACACAGGCTCCATGGTGCTACAGGCCCTGCCCACACAGGCTCCATGGTGCTACAGGCCCTGCCCACACAGGCTCCATGGTGCTACAGGCCCTGCCCACACAGGCTCCATGGTGCTACAGGCCCTGCCCACACAGGCTCCATGGTGCTACAGGCCTTACAACTACAATAAGCATGTACATGTTAATCTACAGCTCCGGCGATCCACTAGCACCGGAGTCTCCACCTGCAGACAACGACTGTAGCGCCACCTTGGATACGAGTCCAAACAACTCACAGACACACAGGCCAGGGCGCTGACAGGGCGCCCTTTGAGCATCAGATCTGACGACGCTGATTGGCTGACATGATGTTTCGGCGGCGTAGTATGCAGATAGCAACAGGCAGCTTGTGGGCTGCTGCTGCTCTGGCTGAGGGCTCTTTCTACGGCCGGACGAGAGAGGGTAATGATGCACGCTGCGGCCAGCCAGGAAACACGTGACTTATCTGTAACTTTAGACATCATTGTAAAACAAATTTTAAACGAGATTTTATTGTAGATTATACATTTTACTGATACCAACTATATAATATTTACCTTGTAAAATAAAAATATACTTAAAAAAAAAAAAAAAAATTATTTTTATTTTTAATGCCAATCAAACATGTGGGAAGAGGGGGGGCGGCGCCCCTAGCGCCCCAATGGGCCGGTCGCCACTGAACAGAGACTCTGTGAGGAGAGGATCCTCACGCTGGGCCAGGTGGTGGAGGTGTGTGGCCTCACGTCTGAGCCTCAGGTCAGTCCGGATGGTCAGCCTCCTGCTGCAGAGCTGGAGACAGCAGCTCAGCCAATCAGAGCTGGAAGCAGCTCAGCCAGTCAGAGCTGGAAGCAGCAGCTCAGCCAATCAGAGCTGGAGACAGCAGCTCAGCCAGTCAGAGCTGGAGACAGCAGCTCAGCCAGTCAGAGCTGGAAGCAGCAGCTCAGCCAATCAGAGCTGGAGACAGCAGCTCAGCCAGTCAGAGCTGGAGACAGCAGCTCAGCCAGTCAGAGCTGGAGACAGCAGCTCAGCCAGTCAGAGCTGGAGACAGCAGCTCAGCCAATCAGAGCTGGAAGCAGCAGCTCAGCCAGTCAGAGCTGGAGACAGCAGCTCAGCCAGTCAGAGCTGGAGACAGCAGCTCAGCCAGTCAGAGCTGGAGACAGCAGCTCAGCCAGTCAGAGCAAAGCTCTTCAGATATTCATTGCTGTCGGGACGTTTAGAGCATTCCATGGAATATAACAACAAGTCTAGCCGGTTTCTGAAACGTACCTTTAATGTGGTTTCTTCTAAGTCACTGAGCTTTGTAACGGGTAATATATGACCCACATTTCATCAGTGATGCGTTACATTACTTCGTTACAGCAACAGGTAATGTATTACTGTAACCCCGTCACTGTTGCCACGCGTTACGCGTTACACTGGACACACATGTGGGATATTACCTCAGTGATCATCTTCCCGCGGGTCTTGGTTCTCTCTCGATGCGTCGCTCGCTTCCTCTTCAGCGTGAGAACCCGGTCTCTGGTGGTTCTGAACTCCAGAGAGAACTCGCTGATGATCCGGCAGAACGAGGTGACCCTGATGTCCCTCACGGAGGGGGGGGGCTGGCCCAGGAACAGCAGGAAGGAGTGGAACCTGGGGGGTTTCAACAATGTCAGATTTCTAAAAGAGAAAATCATTTCCAGCTAAATGTTTTGCAATATTTAAATATGAGTTCTTTGTGTTTTTTAAGCACTGTTAATACACTTGTAGAAATGTTCATTATGTTTTCACGAAAACGTGTTGCTGCATTTCAAGATGTGTGTCTTTCTGTGTGTGTGTGTGTGTGTGTGTGTGTGTGTCTGTCTGTGTGTGTGTGTACCTGTTGATGACCCTGCAGTGGACCACCTTCAGGTGTGTGTGTGTACCTGTTGATGACCCTGCGGGGGACCACCTTCAGGTGTGTGTGTGTACCTGTTGATGACCCTGCGGTGGACCACCTCCAGGTGTGTGTGTGTGTACCTGTCGATGACCCTGCGGTGGACCACCTCCAGGTGTGTGTGTACCTGTTGATGACCCTGCGGTGGACCACCTCCAGGTGTGTGTGTGTGTGTACCTGTTGATGACCCTGCGGTGGACCACTTGCAGGTGTGTGTGTGTGTACCTGTTGATGACCCTGCAGTGGACCACCTTGAGGTGTGTGTGTGTGTACCTGTTGATGACCCTGCGGTGGACCACCTCCAGGTGTGTGTGTGTGTACCTGTTGATGACCCTGCGGTGGACCACCTTCAGGATCACGATCCTCTGAGTGCAGTCCTTCAGGAACTCGGTCAGTTTGTTCTTCAGCGAAGCCTTCGTTTCGTGCTTCGTCACCAGCTTCAGATTCTCCCATGATGCTTTGCAGCGGCGCTCCAGCTGCACCAGGTTCTCCGACAGCAGCTCGAAGTCCACCTGCACCAATATATACATATATAAATATACACATATATAAATACATAAATACATAGATATATAAATTAGTGCTGTCAAAATTATCGCGTTAACGGCGGTAATTAATTTTTTGAATTAATTGCGTTAAAATATTTAACGCATTTAACGCATGTGCAGAATGGCCCGCCCCATACGTGCCCCCAGTGGCAGCGCCAGGGTATGGCTGGGGTAGGCTGCACCCATACCAAGAAATGGCTTAGCCCCACCATGAGACACGATGTTAGAGTAAGCAAAATAAAGTCTGCCAACTCGCGGAGTAAACTGCACAGACAGCAGTTAGTCAGACTGATTTCAGGAGCCACGGTTTTGAAAACTTTTGTCACGTAGTGATCGTCTTCTCAATAGAACATCTTTGATAATGTCTTCTGGCCAATCAGAATCAAGATAACGACGTGGTGTTGTTGCAGGAAGTCCCGACGCAGAATACTTTTGCTGTAGTACAGGTAACACATAACTGGTACGCAGGTTATGTGCGTAATCTGAAATGCGTACCGTCACTTGTGTCACAAAGTGCATTTGCGTACCGACGTACTTGTGAAGCTTTTCCAGAAGGCGGTTCGATCCCCGGACGACAGAGTCGGTCTCCGTGTGCACAGACAGGCTGCTGTTAACGTCGGTCTGCACAACGGAACTGAGCCAACACTACGCCAACCGGCTGCGGAGGGAGACTCCCCCCTTCACTGGAGAACTGCGCTAAAACAGCTGATCACAACGTTCACACACTGTGGTCCCTACTCCACTAGCCCCCCCCCCCCCCCGTCGACTTTCCTGAAGTACTCCACTAGCCCCCCCCCTGTCGACTTCCTGAAGTACTCCTCTAGCCCCCCCCCTGTCGACTTCCTGAAGTACCCCTAGCCCCCCCCTCTGTCGACTTTCCTGAAGTACTCCACTAGCCCCCCCCCCCCCCTCTGTCGACTTTCCTGAAGTACTCCACTAGCCCCCCCCCCCCCTCTGTCGACTTTCCTGAAGTACTCCACTAGCCCCCCCCCCCTCTGTCGACTTTCCTGAATACTCCTCTAGCCCCCCCCCCCCCCCTCTGTCGACTTTCCTGAAGTAACTCCACTAGCCCCCCCCCTCTGTCGACTTCTGAAGTACTCCACTAGCCCCCCCCCCCCTCTGTCGACTTTCCTGAAGTACTCCACTAGCCCCCCCCCCCCCGTCGACTTTCCTGAAGTACTCCACTAGCCCCCCCCCTGTCGACTTTCCTGAAGTACTCCTCTAGCCCCCCCCCCCCTCTGTCGACTTTCCTGAAGTACTCCACTAGCCCCCCCCCCCCCTCTGTCGACTTTCCTGAAGTACTCCACTAGGCCCACCCCCCCCCCCCCCCTCTGTCGACTTTCCTGAAGTACTCCACTAGCCCCCCCCCCTCTGTCGACTTTCCTGAAGTACTCCTCTAGCCCCCCCCCCCCCCCTCTGGTCGACTTTCCTGAAGTACTCCACTAGCCCCCCCCCCTCTGTCGACTTCCTGAAGTACTCCACTAGCCCCCCCCCCCCCTCTGTCGACTTTCCTGAAGTACTCCACTAGCCCCCCCCCCCTCTGTCGACTTTCCTGAAGTACTCCACTAGCCCCCCCCCCTCTGTCGACTTCCTGAAGTACTCCACTAGCCCCCCCCCCCCCTCTGTCGACTTTCCTGAAGTACTCCACTAGCCCCCCCCCCCCCTCTGTCGACTTTCCTGAAGTACTCCCACTAGCCCCCCCCCCCCCCTCTGTCGACTTTCCTGAAGTACTCCACTAGCCCCCCCCCCTCTGTCGACTTTCCTGAAGTACTCCTCTAGCCCCCCCCCCCCCCTCTGTCGACTTTCCTGAAGTACTCCACTAGCCCCCCCCCCTCTGTCGACTTTCCTGAAGTACTCCACTAGCCCCCCCCCCCCCTCTGTCGACTTTCCTGAAGTACTCCACTAGCCCCCCCCCCCTCTGTCGACTTTCCTGAAGTACTCCACTAGCCCCCCCCCCTCTGTCGACTTTCCTGAAGTACTCCACTAGCCCCCCCCTCTGTGGACTTTCCTGAAGTACTCCACTAGTCCCCCTGTCGACTTTCCTGAAGTACTCCACTAGCCCCCCCCCTTGTCGACTTTCCTGAAGTACTCCACTAGCCCCCCCCCCCTCTGTCGACTTTCCTGAAGTACTCCACTAGCCCCCCCCCCCCCCTGTCGACTTTCCTGAAGTACTCCACTAGCCCCCCCCCTCTGTCGACTTTCCTGAAGTACTCCACTAGCCCCCCCCCCCCCCCTGTCGACTTTCCTGAAGTACTCCACTAGCTCCCCCCCCCTGTCGACTTTCCTGAAGTACTCCACTAGCCCCCCCCCCCCGTCTACTTTCCTGAAGTACTCCACTAGCCCCCCCCCCTGTCGACTTTCCTGAAGTACTCCACTAGCCCCCCCCCCCCCGTCTACTTTCCTGAAGTACTCCACTAGCCCCCCCCCCCCGTCTACTTTCCTGAAGTACTCCACTAGCCCCCCCCCCTGTCGACTTTCCTGAAGTACTCCACTAGCCCCCCCCCCCCGTCTACTTTCCTGAAGTACTCCACTAGCCCCCCCCCCTGTCGACTTTCCTGAAGTACTCCACTAGCCCCCCCCCCCCGTCTACTTTCCTGAAGTACTCCCCGTTGATAGAAATCAACACGTAATGAATTCAGACCCCCCGGTGTGATGACTGATAGGTGTGTGGGTTGTCTTTCATTTTGACACGCAGAACATGTTATAATAAACATACTGTGTTAAATGGATATATCCGCCTTCTTTCTTTTAACTTTCCATTCCCAACAATATACATAAATAAATGGCAGATTTTGGGCATAGTTCGAATGGAGATTAATCTGATTAATTAATTTTTAAGCTGTGATTAATCTGATTACAAATGTTAATCGTTTGACAGCTCTAATAAATATATAAATCATAAAACTGATCTGGAGCCAGCAGCTGCAGGAGAACCACAGATCTCTAACGTGTTTATGACAACATGCAGATCTACGGCAGCGCATGAGGGTCATTTGAGTTTAAATGAATAAGTTAATAATGGATAAAATTAGTTCTTTATATTTAAAAAAAGAAAAAAACGTTAATTGCTAAAACGTCCGTAAAAGGTGACTTCAAATAAAACGAGGGAAAAAGAACATTTAAAAAAACCTTTAAAATATTTTATTTAAAACACAATTTCAAAATAAAAGCCTGATAAATGAAACTGATAATAATGTGAGTTTTACTTTGGAGGAGCGCGTGATGGCGGGGACCTCGGAGTACAGGTCTGAGGATTCTGGGTAATTCTCCAGCACCAGGCAGCAGGTGTGATGAAGCAGAGACTGACGGTGCACCGTGTCCTTCACCTCCACCACCTTCTCCAGGTAGCTCAGCTCAAAGCCTGCCGCCTGCACACACACACACACACACACACACACACACACACACACACACACACACACACACACACACACACACACACACACACACACACACACACACACACACACACACACACACACACACACACACACACACACACACACACACACACACACACACACACACACACACACACACACACACACACACACACACACACACACACACACACACACACACAGGATGACTCAGCAGTTGTCAGTGTTTACAGAAACAGATTATCTGATTACTCGTATTTATAACAGCTGTTTCATCAGATACAGAACCTGCACACACACGCAGGTACAGGTAGTGTGTGTGTGTGTGTGTGTGTGTGTGTGTGAGTGTGTGTGTGAGTGTGTGTGTGTTACCACGGAGCTGTTCAGGAAGTTCCCGATGGCCAGCAGCGTGGCGAGGATCCTTCTGAACGTCTGATTGGCCGAGAGCTGCTCCATCCCGAGCTTCAGGTCGAACAGCGGCTCCGCTATCTCCTAAGGAGGGGGGGGGGTTATACAGGAGGGTTATATACAGGGGGGGTATATACAGGGGGGGGGGGGGGGTATACAGGGGGGGGGTATATACAGGGGGGAAAACCAGACAGAAGCTGAACCAGTCCAAACCACAGACTGCCTGCGTCGTGGAGAACACAGTCGCTGCTTTGTGTCTGCAGGCCGTTGTTGTGAGTGTGGACGGTCGGAGCATATACAACGTTAGCTTAGCCGATCTCCATTCAGAAAACACGCATTTTAAAGGTGTGTCTCTGCCGTCTGTCTGCAGACTCAAAGCGTGAACTCATGGTGTTACTAACCGGTATCAGTGTGTTGTTACTTCATCATTTAGAAACGTGGATTAGAAGTTGTGTGTGTGTGTGTGTGTGTGTGTGTGTGTGTGTGTGTGTGTGTGTACCTTCTCCAGGCTCTCATAGTTGAGCTTGAAGGCCCACAGTGTGTGTGTGAGTGTGTGTGTGTGTGTGTGTGTGTGCACCTTCTCCAGGCTCTCATAGTTGAGCTTGAAGGCCCACAGTGTGTGTGTGTGTGTGTGTGTGTGTGTGTGTGTGTGCACCTTCTCCAGGCTCTCATAGTTGAGCTTGAAGGCCCACAGCTGCAGGCGGGGTCTCAGGGCGCTGATGGAGGCCAGGCTGCAGAGGAACTGCTCAGCTGAGCCCAGAGGGAGGTCCGGGTGGAGGAGCTGCGCCTCCTGGATCCTCTGCTTCTCCTCCGCCGTGGGGACCATGGTCAGGATCTTCTACACACACACACACACACACACACACACACACACACACACACACACACACACACACACACACACACACACACACACACACACACACACACACACACACACACACACACACACACACACACACACACACACACACACACACACACACACACACACACACACACACACACACACACACACACACACACACACACACACACACACACACACACACACACACACACACACACACACACAGTATCATTAAGCAGCAAAGACTAGTTTTAGCTCTCAACAAGTTTTAAAAGTGTATCTTTTTATTTTGTATTCATGCATCGTTGACGACCCACTCCCCTTAAATGGAAATATGTGTTCACATACATGGAGACCAAACCGTTTGAGACCCACTGAGAACTTAGACTAAGTTCAGTCTAACTATCTAAACACTCAGCGAGTCCTTTACCAGGTAGGACATGTCTGACTTTATATCCCATAATATATCATTTGTTGGTCATAAATATGTTTAATACATGTACTTTTTAAAGTTGGTTTTCTTTTCTAAATAAACGCCTCGGAGAACATTCCACTTGTTCTCTTGTGAATCTTTCAGAATATTAAGGTTTTTTCCTGAGAGATTATTTGAGTTTCTTTTGAGTTTATTCATGAACGATGAGGTGCTTTTATTTGTGCGGTGCAGACAGGAAGTACCTCAATGCCCTCCTTGCTGATGGCGAAGTCGTCGAAGTTGAGGATGGCCGTCTTGATCACGTGGACGGCCGGCAGCACCGTCATCCCAATGTTTATGGCGTTACTCCTCTTAGAGTCAAGCACCAGCAGCTCCGACTTCTTCAGCTCCGGACCCTTTTGCAAAAACACCAGTTAACACCAGTTAATACCAGTTCGTACCAGTTAATACCAGTTAACACCAGTTAATACCAGTTAATACCAGTTAATAACAGTTAAGATATAATACCAGTTAATACCAGTTCGTACCAGTTAATACCAGTTAATACCAGTTCGTACCAGTTAATACCAGTTAATACCAGTTAATAACACCAGTTAATACCAGTTAATAACACCAGTTAATACCAGTTAATAACAGTTAAGATATAATACCAGTTAATACCAGTTCGTACCAGTTAATACCAGTTAATACCAGTTAAGATATAATACCAGTTAATACCAGTTAACACCAGTTAATACCAGATAATACCAGTTAATACCAGTTAATACCAGTTAATAGCAGTAATGTATAAAAAGTATTTCTTTCGTGTGAATGACTGAAAATCATCCTCTTTAAGTCCGAGTCTTTCTGTATCTGCATGGACTCGCTGTCGTAGTACTTATTTCATATTAGATTCAACTGGTGATTTACCGGATCATAATCATTTGAAAAAGAAAACCTTTAAATTGACAACATTTACCCAAAAACATTTGTTTTTGTTTTTATACTTCTGATACCTTTGAGTTTTTTCTCGTAGGTTTGCCGTAGTGATCTTAAAAAGTTTTTTTCTCTCTCAAATGTTCCACTTTAAATACAAGAGTCATTTGTTTTCAGCTTCCTTATGAATACCCCGTCACAGAGCCCCGTGTTTCCCACAATGCATCAGTTTGTAGTCCTGATCAGCTTGTAGTCCTGGTTACCTTGACGGCACTCATCTCCTTGGCCTTGGACTGGAACAGGTGCTCGAGGCGTTTGGTGTCCAGAGACACTTTATCCAGAGACGCCCACACCGTGCCCCCCCCGAACACACAGCGGGGGGGGGGTGCCGGGCGCAGCTCCTTCCAGAACAGCTTCACCGTCTTCTTCTTCTGCTGTGAGGAGGATGAGGGAGCAGGAGGCGGGGCTAAACCTCCAGGAAGAGGAGGGGGGGGAGGGGGTGGGGCTAAACCTCCAGGAAGTGGAGGGGGAGGAGGAGGAGGAGGCGGGGCTAAACCTCCAGGAAGTGGAGGGGGAGGAGGAGGCGAGGCTAAACCTCCAGGAAGTGGAGGGGGTGGTGCAAGACCTCCAGGGAGGGGTGGGGGAGGTGGGGGGAGGCCGGTGAGGTGGGAGGAGTGGGAGGAGTGGAAGGAGTCGAAGGTGTCCATGTCCAGCACGTCCACGTCCTCCTCGTCCAGCAGGTCGGAGAAGTCCAGGTCTTTGATCTTCAGCGCGGCGGCGGCGAGGGGCTGCAGTTGCTCCCAGGCGTCAGGGGGGAGGTGGGAGAGGGGCGTGAGGGGCGTGGCCTCCAGGCGACGCTGCTGCGTCTCGATGTCGATGCTGCTCTGCTGACGGAGGAGGCGCGACTGAAGGAGCAGAAGATTCTGAATGCATTATTATGCTTGAAGACAGATAGAATGTGTTGCTAGGTAACCATCACACGGACAGGCTAAGGCGGTCGGTCTCTAGCAGAGTTGGGTGTACCGTGTTACAAAGTAACAATATTATTAATAATATTACATTTGTCGGCAACGGAGTAATGCGTTATTGTTATACATTCAGTAATCACACTATAGTTACTAACATTGCGTGAAAAAATGACTAGATTCTCATTTTGACAGACGAGACTAGTAGGTAGTACATTATTCAGAAGCTGACAGGAACTTTGGATATAACACAACAGTACATAATAAACATATGTATAACTAGTTTAGCGAGTTCCAGGGGTAGATACGATTGGTAAATGTGATGGTCTAACTTTTAACATTTGAAATATTTCAAGTCACTCGAGGGATTTCCGCCGCAGGGTTATATTCTCGTAACCTTTGCGTGACTTGTCCACGTGCAGCCGGCACAGGGGTTGAGCTGCAGACGGAGACAGCAGCTATAACCTTCGAGGGGTGGAGGGATGCTAACAGAGAGGCAACATGCTAACACCAAGCTAGTAGCTAAAGACCCCCGAGCCCACAGTGATGATGATGATGATGATGATGATGATGAGTGCCGACTCCGAACAAGCAGCAAACACTAGAATGTTCACCGTTATTAACTCGCGTCATGTCTTCCTTATTGCAATAGTAATTGTTAGGCCTAGGTTCTAAGTTGTGGCTATAGGCTATAGGCTGTTGCTGAGTAACGCGAAAGTAATGTAAAGTAACGAGTAAAGTAACGAGAAATTCTGAAACATTTTTACACAATTCTGACTTATTTCAAAATCTTAAAGTCTGACTTTCTTTCTAAATGATGTTAGTTATTATCTGATATGATTTGTTACATGTCACGGTCATATGTCCTGCTGTCACTAAAGAGGATGCTGTGAAACATCCCATCACCTCAGCTGAGGATGAAAGGGGCATCAGGTGAGTATATAACATGTACTGTAGCTGTGATGTCACTTCCTTAAAGACTTGAACACATGTACTGGTGGAAAGCCAGAGCGTGATGAAAGAGAGAGAAAAGAGTCTCATCCAGAATAACCATCATCTAACATTAATGAGGATATAAGAGTGTTTCTTTAGCTGGGACCTCGTTCCAGTCTCTCTAGACCTCTTTAGACCTCTCTTTGGACCTCTCTATGGACCTCTCTTTGGACCTCTCTTTGGACCTCTCTTTGGACCTCTCTTTGGACCTCTATATGGACCTCTCTTTGGACCTCTCTTTAGACCTCTCTTTAGACCTCTCTATGGACCTCTCTTTAGACCTCTCTTTGGACCTCTTTAGACCTCTCTCTAGACCTCTATATGGACCTCTCTTTAGACCTCTTTAGACCTCTCTATGGACCTCTCTTTGGACCTCTCTATGGACCTCTATGGACCTCTCTTTGGACCTCTCTATGGACCTCTCTTTGGACCTCTCTATGGACCTCTCTATGGACCTCTCTTTGGACCTCTCTTTGGACCTCTCTTTAGACCTCTCTATGGACCTCTCTATGGACCTCTCTTTGGACCTCTCTTTGGACCTCTCTTTGGACCTCTTTAGACCTCTCTATGGACCTCTCTTTAGACCTCTCTATGGACCTCTCTTTGGACCTCTCTATGGACCTCTCTTTGGACCTCTCTTTGGACCTCTCTATGGACCTCTCTATGGACCTCTCTATGGACCTCTCTATGGACCTCTCTATGGACCTCTCTTTGGACCTCTCTTTGGACCTCTCTTTGGACCTCTCTATGGACCTCTCTTTGGACCTCTCTATGGACCTCTATGGACCTCTCTATGGACCTCTCTTTGGACCTCTCTATGGACCTCTCTATGGACCTCTCTCTGGACCTCTCTCTGGACCTCTCTCTGGACCTCTCTATGGACCTCTCTATGGACCTCTCTCTGGACCTCTCTATGGACCTCTCTATGGACCTCTCTATGGACCTCTCTATGGACCTCTCTATAGACCTCTCTCTGGACCTCTCTCTGGACCTCTCTATGGACCTCTCTTTGGACCTCTCTATGGACCTCTCTATGGACCTCTCTTTGGACCTCTCTATGGACCTCTCTATAGACCTCTCTATGGACCTCGCTTTGGACCTCTCTATGGACCTCTCTATGGACCTCTCTATGGACCTCTCTTTGGACCTCTCTATGGACCTCTCTATAGACCTCTCTATGGACCTCTCTTTGGACCTCGCTTTGGACCTCTCTATGGACCTCTCTATGGACCTCTCTCTGGACCTCTCTATGGACCTCTCTTTGGACCTCTCTCTGGACCTCTCTATGGACCTCTCTCTGGACCTCTCTTTAGACCTCTCTTTGGACCTCTCTATGGACCTCTCTATGGACCTCTCTATAGACCTCTCTATGACCTCTCTTTGGACCTCTCTATGGACCTCTCTTTGGACCTCTCTTTGGACCTCTCTATGGACCTCTCTCTGGACCTCTCTATGGACCTCTCTATGGACCTCTCTTTGGACCTCTCTATGGACCTCTCTATGGACCTCTCTTTGGACCTCTCTATGGACCTCTCTATGGACCTCTCTATGGACCTCTCTATGGACCTCTCTTTGGACCTCTCTATGGACCTCTCTTTGGACCTCTCTATGGACCTCTCTATGGACCTCTCTATGGACCCTCTCTATGGACCTCTCTTTGGACCTCTCTATGGACCTCTCTATGGACCTCTCTATGGACCTCTCTATGGACCTCTCTTTGGACCTCTCTTGGACCTCTCTATGGACCTCTCTATGGACCTCTCTATGGACCTCTCTATGGACCTCTCTATGGACCTCTCTATGGACCTCTCTTTGGACCTCCTCTATGGACCTCTCTATGGACCTCTCTATGGACCTCTCTTATGGACCTCTCTATGGACCTCTCTATGGACCTCTCTTTGGACCTCTCTATAGACCTCTCTATGGACCTCTCTTTGGACCTCTCTATGGACCTCTCTATGGACCTCTCTATGGACCTCTCTTTGGACCTCTCTATGGACCTCTCTATGGACCTCTCTTTGGACCTCTCTATGGAACCTCTCTTTGGACCTCTCTATGGACCTCTCTATGGACCTCTCTTTGGACCTCTCTATGGACCTCTCTATGGACCTCTCTTTGGACCTCTCTATGGACCTCTCTATGGACCTCTCTATGGACCTATCTATGGACCTCTCTTTGGACCTCTCTATGGACCTCTCTTTGGACCTCTCTATAGACCTCTCTATGGACCTCTCTATGGACTCTCCTCTATGGGACCTCTCTATGGACCTCTCTTTGGACCTATCTATGGACCTCTCTATGGACCTCTCTATGGACCTCTCTTTGGACCTCTCTATGGACCTCTCTATGGACCTCTCTATGGACCTCTCTTTGGACCTCTCTATGGACCTCTATATGGACCTCTCTATGGACTCTCTATGGACCTCTCTTTGGACCTCTCTTTGGACCTCTCTATGGACCTCTCTATGGACCTCTCTTTGGACCTCTCTATGGACCTCTCTATGGACCTCTCTATGGACCTCTCTATGGACCTCTCTTTGGACCTCTCTTTGGACCTCTTATGGACCTCTCTTTGGACCTCTCTATGGACCTCTCTTTGGACCCTCTTTGGACCTCTCTATGGACCTCTCTTTGGACCTCTCTATGGACCTCTCTATGGACCTCTCTATGGACCTCTCTTTGGACCTCTCTATGGACCTCTCTATGGACCTCTCTTTGGACCTCTCTTTGGACCTCTCTTTGGACCTCTCTATGGACCTCTCTATGGACCTCTTTTGGACCTCTCTATGGACCTCTCTATGGACCTCTCTTTGGACCTCTCTTTGGACCTCTCTTGGACCTCTCTATGGACCTCTCTATGGACCTCTCTATGGACCTCTCTATGGACCTCTCTTTGGACCTCTCTATGGACCTCTCTATGGACCTCTCTATGGACCTCTCTATGGAGTAACTCTATCCTGACATGAAGACCCTAACTGAGTACCTGGGTCTCCTGGTCCAGGCGGTTCCTCGCTGCCTGAGTCGACCCCTGCAGGTTCTGAAGCTCCTCCCTGACGGAGGCGTTGGGGGGGGTGGGGGTCCTCTGATCGA
Organism: Chaenocephalus aceratus; assembly: GCA_023974075.1. Classification (NCBI taxonomy): domain Eukaryota; kingdom Metazoa; phylum Chordata; class Actinopteri; order Perciformes; family Channichthyidae; genus Chaenocephalus; species Chaenocephalus aceratus. The sequence continues at coordinate 4,756 of JAMFTG010002232.1, read as the reverse complement.
GACTTAAAACTGGAGAGGCGCTCCAACACTTGGCCACCTGAGGGGAGAGAGAGAGAGAGAGAGAGAGAGAGAGAGAGAGAGAGAGAGAGAGAGAGAGAGAGAGAGAGAGAGAGAGAGAGAGAGAGTATGTTTAGTGTTGTCCAGCTGTTCCACATGTATGTTTAGCAGAGGTGGGACCAAGTCATTGTTTTGCAAGTTCAAGTCCAAGTCCTAAACTTTGACAAGACGCGTCTTAAACAAGTGCTGATGTGCTTCACACCAAATGTAACGACATCGATCAACAGAGTAATACTTAATGATACTTAAACTCTCTTTATTGGTCACATTAACACATGAATACTCCACTCTCTCTCTGCTGGTAAAGTCACGTGTTTTTATATTTTAAGTAACCAGAATGTTTCCACTGGGCACAGCATGTCGTGAGGGACCCACTGCATGCAGGGGTGAAGTGCAGCCAGGCGTCTCCATGGGAACACCTGCATCCAGGTCCTCTGCAGGTTCACTTTGTTTGATGCCAATACTTTTGTACTTTCACTTGAGGAACATTTTGAATGCAGGACTTTTTATTGTAACGGAGTATTCCTACACTCTGGTGCTTTTACTCAAGTACAAGATCTGAACGTCTGTGGTTACCAAACAGAAACCCTGCTCTGAAGGTTATTTCCATTTCACAAACCCTGCACTCAGCGTTCCTTTCTCCACGTCGCTGAAAAGCAGCTGCAGCTTCTTTTTTCCGTTTTCGCTCATTTCTTGACTGTTTCCGACGCGCTGGCCTTAAAGCCGTCGCTCTGCAGCCGGCCTGCACCACGACGCCTGCTGTCTTTGGAGCGTCTGCCCCCCACGCTTCCTTCACACAATGGTATGATCCTAGTGTGTCCTCGCATATGATTGGCCGCATGGTGGCCCAGCTAAATAAAGCCCCGCCCCTGCCGGCAAGGACTCTCAGCCAGAGTAGGTTCTGCTCCCCGACGGGAGGCTGCTCTTCTAGCGGCGTGTTGGAGACCCTGAGTTACATGATCAAGTCACCTCAAGTCAGAGGCTCGAGTCGAGTCGAGTCCCGAGTCCTTGGTGCTCAAGTCGAGTCCCGAGTCCTTGGTGCTCAAGTCGAGGTCGAGTCTCGAGTCCTTGGTGCTCAAGTCGAGTCCCGAGTCCTTGGTGCTCAAGTCGAGGTCGAGTCTCGAGTCCTTGGTGCTCAAGTCGAGTCCCGAGTCCTTGGTGCTCAAGTCGAGTCCCGAGTCCTTGGTGCTCAAGTCGAGTCCCGAGTCCTTGGTGCTCAAGTCGAGGTCGAGTCCCGAGTCCTTGGTGCTCAAGTCGAGTCGCAAGTGTTTTGTGATTTTGTCAAGTCGAGTCCGAAGTCATCAAATTGGTGAGTCGAGTCTGACTCGAGTCACCAATTTGATGAGTACATTACAGTACAGTAGAGTAGAGTACAGTAGAGTACAGTACAGTAGAGTACAGTAGAGTACAGTACAGTAGAGTACATTAGAGTAGAGTACAGTAGAGTACAGTACAGTAGAGTACAGTAGAGTACAGTAGAGTAGAGTACAGTAGAGTACAGTAGAGTACAGTACAGTAGAGTACATTAGAGTAGAGTACAGTAGAGTACAGTATAGTAGAGTACAGTAGAGTACAGTACAGTAGAGTACAGTAGAGTACATTAGAGTAGAGTACAGTAGAGTAGAGTACAGTACAGTACAGTAGAGTAGAGTACAGTAGAGTACAGTAGAGTAGAGTACAGTAGAGTACAGTAGAGTAGTACAGTACATTAGAGTAGAGTACAGTAGAGTACAGTACAGTAGAGTACAGTACATTAGAGTAGAGTACAGTACAGTACATTAGAGTAGAGTACAGTAGAGTACAGTAGAGTACAGTAGATACAGTAGAGTAGAGTACAGTAGAGAGTAGAGTAAGTACAGTAGAGTACAGTACAGTAGAGTACAGTAGAGTACAGTAGAGTACATTAGAGTACAGTAGAGTAGAGTACAGTAGTACAGTAGAGAGTAGAGTACAGTAAAGAGTAGAGTACAGTAGAGTACAGTACAGTACAGTAGAGTAGAGTACAGTACAGTAGAGTACAGTAGAGTAGAGTACAGTAGAGTACAGTACATTAGAGTAGAGTACAGTAGAGTAGAGTACAGTAGAGTACAGTAGAGTGGAGTACAGTAGAGTACAGTAGAGAGTAGAGTACAGTAAAGAGTAGAGTACAGTACAGTAGAGTAGAGTAGAGAGTAGAGTACAGTAGAGTACAGTACAGTAGAGTACAGTAGAGTAGAGTACAGTAGAGTACAGTACAGTAGAGTACAATTAGAGTAGAGTACAGTAGAGTACAGTAGAGTAGAGTACAGTAAAGAGTACAGTACAGTAGAGTACAGTAAAGAGTAGAGTACAGTAGAGTACAGTACAGTAGAGTACAGTAGAGTAGAGTACAGTAGAGTACAGTACAGTTAGAGTAGAGTAGAGTACATTAGAGTAGAGTACAGTAGAGTACAGTACAGTAGAGAGTAGAGTACATTAGAGTAGAGTACAGTAGAGTGGAGTACAGTAGAGTACAGTAGAGTAGAGTACAGTACAGTAGAGTACAGTAGAGAGTAGAGTACAGTAAAGAGTAGAGTACAGTAGAGTACAGTAGAGTTACAGTAGAGTACAGTAGAGTGGAGTACAGTAGAGTGGAGTACAGTAGAGAGTAGAGTACAGTAAAGAGTAGAGTACAGTAGAGTACAGTAGAGTACAGTAGAGTAGAGTACATTAGAGTAGAGTACAGTAGAGTAGAGTACAGTACATTAGAGTACAGTACAGTAGAGTACAGTAGAGTAGAGTACAGTAGATTAGAGTAGAGTACAGTACAGTAGAGTAGAGTACAGTAGAGTAGAGTACAGTACAGTAGAGTACAGTAGAGAGTAGAGTACAGTACAGTAGAGTAGAGTACAGTAGAGTAGAGTACATTAGAGTAGAGTACAGTAGAGTACAGTACAGTAGAGTACAGTAGAGAGTAGAGTACATTAGAGTAGAGTACAGTAGAGTACATTAGAGTACAGTAGAGTAGAGTACAGTACATTAGAGTAGAGTACATTAGAGTAGAGTACAGTAGAGTACAGTACAGTAGAGTACAGTACAGTAGAGTACATTAGAGTAGAGTACAGTAGAGTAGAGTACATTAGAGTAGAGTACAGTAGAGTAGAGTACAGTAGAGTACAGTAGAGAGTAGCGTACAGTAGAGTACAGTAGAGTACAGTACATTAGAGTAGAGAGTAGAGTACAGTAGAGTGGAGTACAGTAGAGTACAGTACATTAGAGTACAGTAGAGTACAGTAGAGTACAGTACATTAGAGTACAGTAGAGTAGAGTACAGTAGAGTACAGTAGAGTACAGTACATTAGAGTACAGTATAGTAGAGTACAGTAGAGTACAGTACATTAGAGTACAGTAGAGTACAGTAGAGTAGAGTACAGTAGAGTACAGTAGAGAGTAGAGTACAGTAGAGAGTAGAGTACAGTAGAGTACAGTAGAGTACAGTAGAGAGTAGAGTACAGTACAGTAGAGTACAGTACAGTACATTAGAGTACAGTAGAGTACAGTAGAGTACAGTACATTAGAGTACAGTAGAGTAGAGTACAGTACAGTAGAGTACAGTAGAGTACAGTAGAGAGTAGAGTACAGTAGAGGAGAGTACAGTAGAGTAGAGTACAGTAGAGTACAGTAGAGAGTAGAGTACAGTAGAGAGTAGAGTACAGTAGAGTACAGTAGAGTACAGTAGAGAATAGAGTACAGTACAGTAGAGTACAGTACAGAGTACAGTAGAGTACAGAGTACAGTACAGTAGAGTACAGTAGAGAGTAGAGTACAGTAGAGAGTAGAGTACAGTAGAGTACAGTAGAGTATAGTACAGTATAGTACAGTAGAGTACAGTACAGGAGAGTACAGTAGAGTACAGTACAGTACAGTAGAGTACAGTACAGTAGAGTACAGTACAGTAGAGTACAGTAGAGTACATTAGAGTAGAGTACAGTACAGTAGAGTACAGTAGAGTACAGTAGAGTACAGTAGTAGTAGTAGTAGTGTATAGTAGTGTGTAGTAGTGTATAGTAGTATATCGTAGTGTGTAGTAGTGTATAGTAGTTTGTAGTTGTGTATAGTAGTTGTGTAGTAGTGTCTTAGTAGTGTGTAGTAGTGTGTAGTAGTGTGTAGTAGTGTATAGTAGTGTATAGTAGTGTGTAGTAGTGTGTAGTAGTGTCTGTAGTAGTGTATAGTAGTGTGTAGTTGTGTAGTAGTGTATTAGTAGTGTATAGTTAGTGTGTAGTTGTGTGTAGTAGTGTGTAGTTGTGTAGTAGTGTATAGTAGTGTGTAGTAGTGTGTGTTGTAGTGTGTGTTGTAGTGTGTGTATATATATATATATATGTATATGTGTGTAGTAGTGTGTGTTGTTGTTGTGTTGTATATACATATATATATGTATATGTATATATCTATATATATATATATATATATGTATATATATATATAATATATATCTAATAAATATATACACCGTTTTTAAATTACCTTTAATTTACCACATTATGGTTAGAATATAATCAACTATTTTTCTTACCATTTTAAGCACATTATTATTAGGATGTTATTATTTCTTCTTGCAAATTAACCGCTTCAATGTTTTAATTATATTTTTTTATAGTGTTTTTCCGAGTAAAACACGTAAATAATGATCATATAACAACACGGATAAATAACATGTTTAGCTTCTTATATTACCTCTCTT
>JAMFTG010002231.1:0-24257 GCA_023974075.1 Chaenocephalus aceratus | reverse complement strand
CCTATTATTCTCATCATTCTAGAGAATTCGACCGGCACTTATCATGGCTGCCACTGAGGGACTTCCGGGTCATTTCACTCCTTTAGGAAGGTTCCTAAGCTAAATGGACTATTCACTTCAGCCCGTGTCCAAGCCGTGTCACGTCACTACCCGATCTGCAGCTCTGGCCGATCTGCAGTGCGCATGTGCGAGATGGTCCGCCATATGGACAACTCCGGACGGCAACCCAAGTAGGACACATTGACACAGTGGCTTTTGGCAAAGCTCAAAAGGAAAACTCGAGAGAGATGAGTTATTGTTATTACAACGTGACTTCACTATTATTTAACAACTCTTTTTATTGGGTTCTTTTATTTGGGGTTAAGTACATTGTCAGAATAAGTGAGAATGAATTTAACTTCTGTTAGACAGCTATATGCCATACATTTTTGCACTACATTCACAGTAAATATGTATTCAGTATGATAGCTGTCTAACATACGTTAAATCTATTTCTCACTTATTCTGACAATGTACTTAACCCCAAATAAAAGAACCCAATAAAAAGAGTTGTTAAATAATAGTGAAGTCACGTTGTAATAACAATAACTCATCTCTCTCGAGTTTTTATTTTTGAGCTTTGCTAAAAGCCACTGTGTCAAGTGTCCATCTTGGGTTGCCGTCCGGAATTGTCCATATGGCAGACCATCTCGCACATGCGCACTGCAGATCGGTAGAGGCTGCAGATCGAGTAGTGACAGGGCCGTGCAGATCATAGATATATATATAATATAATAATAATAATAATATAGTGATAGTAAATATAGTAAATAATAGTAAATATAATAGTGTTTATATATATCTATGGTGCAGATATGGTACCTACACAGGCAAGAAACACACTACCAATAGAAATACATTGTTTTTAAAATCGTTCTGTGTGACACGAAAAGAAGGGGGAAATCGTGTTGGTGAACACAAATCAATAGATTAAATGCCGTGAGACTGGGTTGCCCCCAGCACACAGGTGTCTCTTTTATCTCCTTCCTTTCCTGTCAGAATGGACCTTGCTAATTAGCGAATGTAGCCAGCTAGCATGCTAAACGAAGATGCTGCTTAACCATGATATATAAAGAAAGAGGGTGTTTCTCAATCGCGAGGATGCTGGCTTGGTAGTCGACGTACTTCCAAGTCACTTCCTTCAGAAACAAAGCAAGTATACTTCCAAGCCACGGCTTCGGAAAACGAAGACGAATGGAACAGGCTAACAAGTGTGCCACTCTCTAACGGTTTCAACATAAACTGTACCGAAAATAATACCTCACGATGTCTATCTAATTATGAACCTTGCTTTACTTTCACGGAACACCATTTTTGAGTGATAACAAAGAAATGTAACAAAGTAATTTACCAACACATGTTCTACGCCACTACAACTTACATTTAAATGTGTGCTGCGTCGGTTCAGCAATTCTCCGCAAGGGTTTTTGAAATTGGTCCGTGCATTGTGGGGATTTTAACGACGCGAAGTCTACCCTCGAAATTTCCCCCAAACCAAGGACGCGGCCCTCGGTGGAATGCAAGTATGCTGGAGATTGGAACAGTCCTTCGGCGGCACTCGATGACGTAGCATCCTTGAATATTGGCTTGGAAGCCAGTATCCTCGAGATTGAGAAATGGCCAGAGAGTGTGCTAAACCCTTATACTCAACCTGGCACCTTATACACACTGTTATCGTTGTCATTGTGAGCATATGTGAGCATACCCACTTTAGCATTTAGCCAAAATCATATGCCCACAGTGCTGTTTTCGGCTAGCTCAGAGATGTAGGCCTACTTTTGACAATTGTTAATGTGAGGGGTAGGCTACATTAGTATGACCATTTATTCAGTTAACATACTTTACTGAAGTAGTAGCCGTTTGTTTTATATTGGAACTACTGTATGTTTTTTGCATTTTCATTCTCTCTATTTGTTTGGCAGCAGGTCATAAAAAGTGATTTTATTGTAACGTTTTGTGAAAAGGTTGGTTATGAAGGAAATTATGATTCAAAATTATGAAGCTATAAAGTACTGTGAAAAAACATGGATTTGGTGACAATTCTCTCAAGTAAAATTGGCATATCTAATACAATAGGCTACCTCAACTGGCCTTGTTTAATTTGACCAGATTTGGACCAGAAGTTAATTTCTTGAATAGATAGGCTACCCCATTAAGCTGTATAAAATCAGTTTCCATAGCATTAATAAATGTGTCAAATGAAAAATCTGCACAGACGAGGATAAAAAAGATGCAAATCACACAAACTGCTAACGTTACTGTTGTGAGGTGTTTGCCTAAGGATTGTGCCCAGACTTGACTGTCCTCTCTTGCCAAATAAGGATTTGTCACTGCTTGTTCTTTCTCCACCAGACAACTATTGTAGGTGCACAAGATCCCTCCTAACACTCCCACCATCCTCTATTCAGTGTAAACACAACTCAGTTATTTCCATCTCAGCTCAGCAAGTTGCAATGTCAAAACAAATTTAGGTCATCAGGATATAAACACAGCAATGTTGGTTAGATAACCTCCCCCCCACCCCCGGGAGCCAAAGTGCAGTCCCAGCCTCATTATAGTCACAGTATTCTAATCCCAAAATATTTGCAACTTTAAACTGTCCTGACCTTATGGAAAATATACTGTTAGTGTTTCCATCATGGCCGTCCATTGTGGTTTCCATAAACAGCCGATTGCATTTGACTAGAATTAATTGAAATTGCATACATTTTCTAGCATAATAAGAATACATTATTTATAACAAGAATAATAAATAATTGCAGTTAAAATATACTTAACTGATGCTGTAGTTGTTGAGGTTGCAGGCCATATAATGAGAACGTTTATTTGATTAGGTTATTCAGCTCGAAGTATAGTTTACCCTGAAGTGGATCTGGTTTGTTTAATATGAGTCGATGAACATCTAATGACCACTGTTGCTTTGTTTTGCTATTCTCACTACCACAGCTGCTTACAGAATATTGTCTAATTAAAGCAGAAATGACTCTCTTAAAGCCAGCTGAGTTTCATTTAATTATCCGTCTTGCTTCTGGCTGTTTGTCTTTATTGGCTTGTCAGTATTTTAGCAATGGATGGAGCTTTATACAACATGACCTGTTAAGTCGCTGTGTGGAAACACAACAGCGCCATGTGCTGGACACTGAGGTGAATCATGACTGACTGTGTCTGAAAAACAAGTTTGAAGTTATTGTATTCAGTTGTGAACACTCAACAAGTATTATAATTGATGGTGACTCGAGAGCGGAAAGGGGGGAGGAAAATGTGTTTCTATGTTTCCATCTACATGCACTAACTCAAAAACACCGTATTTCCTGTGCATGAGTACTGGCATGATTAATGTCCCTGGATATTGACGTGCATGTTTATATTTTGTGGTTATTTATGTATGTTTCTCAGGCACTGTGCCAGTTCCCCTTTTGTTAGCCAAGACATTGCTAAATAAGGAAGACAACCTCTCATACTGCCGCTCCCTACTGTATTTATCTCCCGTAAACACACTACAACCTCTTTAACTACAGTAGAGGACCGGGACACATGAGCAAATCTGGGCTTCATATACATTAGATTTACTTACTGCCCTGACAGACTATTTGACATTTCTTTGAAGAGCTGCAGTCCTATTACATGGGTTGAATGTATTTAGGTCACAAACACAAACAACACAGAGCCAAATATCCATACAATATTTTTATCACAATTTCAGTTTGATTAGAAATATAAACCATCTTATCACAAGTCTTGATATGTATTATAAAGCTAAAAGCATTCCACTGGGAACTACAGGCACATTTTTTTCCATTTTTTACAACATTATAACTGTATTCAAACAGCACAGCAGGGAGAAGTTTGACAGTTGTACACAGGCCAAGAACGGAGGATTTCACACCTGAGAAGGAGTGGGAAAATGCAAGTCTTGTGGAAGAAAGGTGAGCCTACTTAGCATGTCTGATAGACTGTATGATATCGTGATGAGCTTATTCATCCAGGATATTACCATTCATGACTAAACACAGGTTTTCATGCTCAGACTTCTTACAGTGAGAAACATAGATCCATGTGGTTTCATTTGACATACAATTGAACAGAGATAAATCCTGCTTTGGTAATAAAAATGAATAATGTATAACAATCTAAATTCTGATCCATAATGCTAACATTGTGTTGGTTATCAACAAACAGCAACTGGAATTTGGATGGCTACACTGATACAGAACATGTACTTATATTAGTTTCAAGTCAGCCTCTTACAGTATGTGTGAATGGCGACAAATTCCAGTTGGTCATTTTTACGACCACATAACTAATCAACCTGAACTTAAATGCTTGGAAAAAGTTATCATCCATTTTGTTCTCATCAAGACTGCTGCTTTTAATAGCTGTCTAAATGTAGACCAAGCAATATAAGTGCCATCAAGACATCTAATAAAACTTCCCAAATACATTGGTCCTCGCCTACACTGTGCCTCATACTGACCATAAATTACATAAAGAGTTGAATTTCTTAGTACAATCTTTCAGTTTTTCATCCATGACATTTCATTTATGGCAAAACTCAACAGTTGGTGTGAATTTTCGAAAAGTTAAACAAAACACAGCAATGCAAAACAAAACAAAAAGCACAAATCATCTGAGGAGAGATTCATTTCAAACCTTTATACATTCATTTTTACCTGGACATACAAGGCTTTTTTTTATGTCCCTTTTCAGTCTGTTTCACAAAAGACATTATGGCTGTTATTAGGTTGAAATGCCTTTCAGAAACTCATTGTAGTGGGTGGCCCTGAATGAGGAAAATAAGTTGATGCTCGATGACCAGTTAATGGCAGGAAACATGGCCTCCGCTCTGCAGTTGTGCGTCTTAACACCACAACCTCACCTTCGACTCCTTGGCCCCGGGATCCATCACATCACCTCACACGTGTGTTTGGTTTAGCGAGCAGGGGGTGTGCGGCCTTCCCAGTACTTTGCATACGTATTTTGGAACATGTCCTTACAGTTCAGTTTGGCGTTCAGCCGTGCGCAGATGAGGAAGGAGCCGCCCATCTTGCGGTGCAGGGAGTACGTCTCCTCTGGAGGAGGGGTGAGCCGGTGTTTGAGCATCACAGGGATCAGGTTGTGGATTCTCTCCGTGGTGGACTGGGCGCCAAATTCAAACGTGTCTGTGGAGTTAAAGGCCTCGCCGAGGATCATCACCGCGTCCACATGGGCGTTTATCATCGCCTGGATACAGGGGGAGAAAAAACGAGTTAAAAACCTATTAATTTAGATGACTTTAATTAATGTCATTCTATATACGTTACAAATGTTACATTTATTTCTCGCTTTTTTATTTTCACTTTTTTCTAAAGCATCTATTTGATGAAAAATGCTCTATAAATAAAAGATTTTTTTTATAGTATTATTCTTAACTGATGAGAATAAATTGTCAGTTTTTGCAAAAGGAATTTTGCTGAAGAAACAAAAACATATTTGGTTATTTTTTACCTGTGTCGTGAAACCAACCCGTTAAGCATATTTACCTTGGATTCATACCCGGTTAGGAATTTCATTTCAATAGATTTCTTCGCTACTCCTTCTCTGTCGCCCTCGGCAGCTGAACGGATTACCTATGATAACAAACAGGGAATGAATGTTACTAATATCACTTGAATGTCTTTGTCTATGTTCAGACTGCAGTGTGACGTCTGTGTTATTGTTCTTTTGTGCATGCCGGTCACTTCATAAAAGTGATCACTACATACTGGAATCCGATTTTTGGCCACAATTTGTCAAATATTTTAAGCTTGCAGCGTACGAATAGCCTTCGTCTTCTCTATAAATCCAATGGAAGTAAGACTTCAAAAACTTTTAGGACTCACTGCAAGTTAAATCACAATTATGAGTTTTTACAAAAACAGTTTTGGTGGTATACAGTAACTTTATGTTGATGAAGAACATGACTTTGTCTATGAATAGTTAGAAATAAAAATTAAAACTGCGGTCGCAGATGTGCGCGCAGTGATGAGCGGGCCCTCGCATCCGTGCGCCTGTCATGGAGGGCAGCCGGTCGTCCCGGCGTCAACCAGACGCTTGTGAGTCCTGGGAAATGAGCCGTTTCTCATTTCTATAATTTTCGCGTCCCAGACTCCCAGGTCCTCCGGCAGCAACCCGGAAACGGATGTCGGCGCGCCGTCTCGAAGGAAAACAAATTTCTCTAAAGGGTCGTCGAGGATCGATTATCAAGGAGGCTGTCTGGAGGAGCCGTAACCGAGGATGCACTGATTTAGAGGAGAGAGGAGTCTCTCTGGAGGAGCTATAACCGAGGGTATACTGATATATTCTCCGGAGTCGATTTCAGCCAACAGTGTTGTTTTTGTGATTATAAGTTATTTAAGATGATCAAATGTGCATCAGACTTTCTGCCCTTTAATAATAATAATAATAGATTTAATTTGTTAGCGCTTTTACAGGTGCTCAAAGACGCTTTACAGATATAGTGAAGATAAAATAAAATAAAGGAACAACAAATAAATATATAGTTAAAGTTAAAGTCAAATAATACAAAAACAATCACACATTAAAAGCCAGATTGAAGAGGTGAGTTTTTGTAAGTTTTTTGAAGGTGGTGAGGTCAGTGCAGTCTCTGATGGGTTGTGGGAGTGAGTTCCAGAGGGAGGGGGCAGCGACGGAGAAGGCTCGGTCCCCCCAGGTCCGGTGATTGGGGATGGATAGGAGGTTGGCTTCTGATGAGCGGAGGCAGCGGGAAGGGCTGTGGTGGTGCAGCAGGTCTGTGAGGTAGGGGGGGGGCTGATTGTTGAGGGCTTTGTGAGTAATCAGGAGGACTTTGAAGTTGATTCTTTGACGGACGGGGAGCCAGTGGAGGTTCTGGAGGACGGGAGTGCCGTTTACGGGAGTACCGTTTGTTTACTCAATAATCACATCCCCTCTGGATGTTAGGCTATCTATCATACAACTGCTTTCATTGTGAGGCGATGTTTACAGTGAGAACAGCTGCTGAGGTCAGTGCATAAAGCAGAACAGTGTGTATAATATATATCGCTCAATAATATATTTACCAGGCCTACATTTCACACTTTATTTGTAGGCTTTAGGAGATATCTACAAATAGACAGTAGGGTTAGGGAGTGTATAGGTGTCTGTTGTAATGAATATGCCGCCAGCAAAGGGCGTTGTTGGACTAACAGTATAGGTGAGTGAGTTTGTGTGTGTGTGTGTGTGTGTGTGTGTGTGTGTGGTGTGTGTGTGTGTGTGTGTGTGTGTGTGTGTGTGTGTGTGTGTGTGTGTGTGTGTGTGGTGTGTGCTGTGCTGTGTGTGTGTGAGAAGAGAGAGAGTTGTGTGCCAGGCAATAGACCAGCAGGTCCTCAGTAGCTTATTTCTGACATATAATTTGTCAAAATGTACATTCTTCTCTTATCCGTTAGCCTACGAAAAAGCTCCCCGTTTGAGCCGAAGGGCTAGTCCCTTCGCAATGAGCATTGACATTGGATATGCGCTGAAGTTGTCCTGGATTGGATTTTTCGACATTCCCGATGACAGTTCCGCAGAAATGTCCTTAAAATGCATGAGAAACGCACATTTTTGTAAAATGGCCCACTTTCTGGAGGGCGGGGCTAATAAAAGCAAATTTGAAATATGTCCGCAATCATAATAGCAATGTGTATACAGTGTTTCGTGAATATCTGAATAACTATATCGAGTAGTTTGGAGTAATTTGCGACATGTAAATGGTCAAAAATTGTGTATTCACTGTTAGCTTGCGACCTCCACGATTGAGCCCTCAAAACATTTCTTCGCAATTTAGCATCATATTGGATAGGGGATTAACTTGTCTTGGATTGGAATTTTTCCGATCATTCCCCTAGGAGGAGTTGGCAAGAATGTGCTTAAAATGCATGAAAAATTAACATTTTTGAAAATGGCCGACTTTGTCGGGGGCGGGGCTAATAAAAGCCAATTTGAAATATGTCCGCAATCATAAGAGCAATGTGTATACAGTGTTTCGTGAATATCGGAATAACTATATCCGAGTAGTTTGGAGTAATTTGCAACATGTAAATCGTCAAAAATGGTGTATTAGCTGTTAGCTTACGACCTCCACGATTGATTTATCAAAAATGTAATCTGCAATTCTTCATGACATTGGCCAGGGGCTGAACCTGTCCTGCATTGGAATTTTTCCGATCATTCCCCTAGGAGGAGTTCGCAAGAATGTGCTTAAAATGGCTGAAAAACGCAAATATTTCAAAATGGCCAACTTTCTGGGGGGGCGGGGGCAAATGGAAGGCAATTTGAAATATTGTGTGCAATCATAATAGCAATATGTATACAGCGTTTCCGTGAATATCGAATAACTATATCCGAGTAGTTTTGGAGTAATTTGCGACACGTAAATCGCAAAAAATGGTGTATTCGATGTTAGCTTAACGACCTCCACAATTGAGACAAAAATGTTCTTCTCAATTTTGCATCATATTGGATAGGGGCTGAACGATGTCCTGGATTGGAATTTTTCCGATCATTCCCCTAGGAGGATTCGCAATAATGTGCTATAAAATGCATGAAAAACGCACATTTTTCAAATGGCTGACTTCCTGGGGGGCGGCTAATGGAATCTATTTACAAATATTGTCCGCAATTCCATGAGGAAATGTGTGCCAAAATTCATGAAGTTTTGAGAAACTATGTGACTACCACACAATAGGGGGGCGGTAGTGAGGCAGTTTTCTTGAAAAATTTACGGGGTTTTTTTACATTCTCGAAAAAGGTCGTGGGCTCTGACGTGTGTCCCAAGTTTTGCGTCCGAAGCTCATTTTATGCTATCGCAATTTAAAAAAAATGTATAGGCCATGCCCACATTCTGAATTTTGTTGCGACACTTTAAATCTGAGTTTGTAGTCACCCCGAGAGTATGTGAAAAAAAAAAAGGATTAGTCCATCCACTCTTGAGTTATAAATTGATGGTGTTTTTGGCACCCCCTATAGTCCAAAATGAAAATGCTTTGGTGTGCCTATTCCCCAAGACAGACTGAACCTATTTACCAAATCTGTGTTTGGATGTTTGGATACATTGTTGATGAGTTATGAGCATTTATTTCTAAAGCCCCGCCTTTTGGCGAGTACGTTTTGATTGACGGCGGCAATATTTATCGTCCTAACATGCTCATTGTCTACGGTAATGTGTCTGACCCTCCACCGATGCTGTATAAGAAGTTTGGTGTTGAAAAACTGAAAATGTAAAATTTAAGTGAATATTTAACTGTTTTGAACATTATGCTAATTTAAGAGCAGGTCCACCCGGATATGTGTTCAAAATTGCAGGTCATTCGGATTTACGTTGCGACTTTGTACATTTTTTCCGAAATGGGATTTGATAGGTGGCGCTAGTGAGCAGTTTGGAATATTTAACCCATTGACTCCAGAATATTGGATTTTTCACCGGTCCTGGCGTCCGTGCAAAATTATACAACTTTTGAAGCATCCTAAAGACCTCAAAAAGAGGAAACGCCAGCACTATAATAATAATACCACCAATAACAATAGTTCCTCGCACTTCGTGCTAGGACACCGTCGGGTCCTAGCGCTCCATGCCGGGCCCTAATAAAGAAAAGTAAAAAGTATGCCGGCTGGTCTTACCTCTATGTAGGGGTCTGTGAAACTCTTGTCAAATCCTCTTGTGGCTCCAAAGTCCAACAGTGCCACCTAGAGGGAAATAATCCCATGATGACATTTTGGCTTAGTCTCAATACCATATTATCACTATTCCACATTGTAGTAGAAGTATTCCTAGTGAGAGTAGTATTGAGTTGGCAGACTCACCCTGTGTGTCTGCGGATCATAGAAGAAGTTGGACCAGTTGGGGTCCGTCTGCATGTACCTGAACTCAAACAGCTCTCTAAGGCACAACTTCAAGATGTTCTCACAGATCTAATGCACAAACAAAAGTGAGGAGGTGAGGAGAGCAGGGACTTGTGGGAGGAAAATGAAAGGACAGAGGGGAAGCAGGTTGTTCCCTTTCCTGCCACTGGAGACACATCCATCGATGTGTTTATTGATCAGGAAGAAACTAATTTGGTCCCCCACTAACATTAAACAAACCCCCTCTGAGCACATTAACTAATGCGTTTCTCGCCAGATAAGTAGACACATTAGCCAGCTAGACATCCATCGATCTGTCTGGTTTTGGCAGCTGTGTACCTCGTTCTTCAGGTCCTGTGTGAGGCCGTCAGCCTGGTCCAGGGGGAACCCGGGGACCAGCTCTGTGGTCAGGACGTGGGCGCTGCTCAGCTCATCTATCACCTCTGGTACGTAGAAGAACGGTTGGTCCTTTAGAAACTCCCTAGATCAGAACAGGATGAATATACAAATAAATAAATCCAGGTGAAAAAGGCTGGCAATATACTGTATGATGTGAATTACAATAAAAACACATGTGACTCACCTGAATTTCTTTGCACACTGGGCTTCTCTTATATAATCGCACTCTAATGCTAGCTCTCTTCTCATCACGTCTATCAGGTGCTCTGGAAACAGACCTAGAGACACACAGGGAAGTTGAGTGCAATTGTGCATGTGTTTGTCTTTTGCGTATGACTTAGCAGGTTAGCATGCATGAAAATGAGCTCACCTTCAGGCAGGGCATTGCTAATATTCAGCACCGTCATCAGGTTGTTGACGTCACTGTTGATACTCTGAGCCACACCGGGGTACTGGGGATAAACAAACAGAGAATGTGTTTGATCATAAAATTCACTCTGGGTTTCAATATTATCAATAGAATCCATCAAGAGAATGCATTGTTTGTGAAAAAGCATTCTTGGTTTGTTTGTCTTGGACAATTTATAATAACATGTCATAGAATGAAGCAGGGGCATCATCTTTGATGTCATTTTATTTATCTTTACAGAATACCTTAATAACTTATTTTACAGGCATTGCAATTATCATTTGTATTAAGATTATAACAATGCCATTAGTTTGAATTTATTGGCAAATCCTCCATAAGTTCCGAAAACATTTTAAACGATTAAGACAGCTTGTAAATACTGTGAAGGCACAAAATAAGAAGCTAAACACTTTTACACTTTTCTTCTCTGACCTACATCCGAACAAAGTCTGTAAGCAGACCACAGAGATCGGTGTGAGAAACACTCTCCAGTTTCAGTGTTTATCTCAACAACATGAGAATGTTCTGGGTACACACACACATGTGCACAGCCTACCTGTATTTTCATGGCCACCTCCCTGCCGTCCTTCATCCGGGCCAGGTGAACTTGTCCGATCGACGCCGCAGCGAATGGACGCTCCTCAAACGATTCCAGCTTGTCTCGCCAGTTAGGACCAAGGTCGCCGTTTAGTGCTTTCTACAGAAAGACACAAATCGCAAGGAGTTGTTGTTATATTTCCATATGTTTTAAAAGCATTTGGCCTTTTCAATGTAAGTTTGTCACCAGTAGATTTACACGAGGCTTGAGAAAAAACCATTAATATTAAAAATAGGTATAACCAATATTGTAACACTTATTTTATTTCTCATGTAAAAATCAGCTTCAGCTATTATCCCATTATCCCGTTATAAATGCCAGTTAAAATAAAGAAACACTCTTACCGTCATTTGCTTGATTGGCATGAAGTCAGCGCTCTGCCTGACACGGTCAAAGATCTTGGCGAGTTGGGGGTTGATGAATGCATCATCTGAAATACAGAAACATACATAGGTTGGTCTCAATAGGACAGACATGCAGGTCAGTAGGCAAGTCTGGCATATTTTACAATAATTCTGAATTAGGCACATTTCGTGCCATAAAATACAGCTGTGAAAGCAAATGGCTTTAATTTTACTCCAGGTCCGTTTACAGACATACCGTACTTTTCGGACTATAAGCCGCAACTTTTTTCCCCATTTTTTTTGTACAGCTAACGGCCACTAGGGAACCTCCTAAATCTATGGATTGTACAGGTAAAATGAACCACCTTTAACCCTATGGGCTCTATGACCGGTCCGCGCCCGCCACCTTTAAGCGGCGGGCTCCAGCAGGAAAAGCTGGAGGCCGGAAAAGAGTGAGACAGGTAGCGCGCCAAAGTAAAAGTGGAACCGAGAGACAGAACGAGAGCAAGACAGACGGACAATTTAGCTGTTGCGGCTTATATGCAGGTGCGCTTTATAGTCCGAAAAGTACGGTAAATGGCGAGCTCAACCCAAAATCTAAAATATTTGTTCAACATTGTTCTGGTGTGAGTCGTAGAGATGTTTGCCTTGTGGTGCTCAAAGCGCAGGAAAATACATATGAAAAATTCATCAGTATTGATTCTTCCCACAAATCATGACAAGGTTACTGTACTTGTGACATTTCACATGGAGATTCGTAAATGTATTTTTTTCAAAGGCATCTCTGAAGGTGATATCTCCAACTATCAGCAAATCACTGCACAACAATCAAGAAAACATGTGCTACAGGAAAAAGGAAACATATGTATTTATGTTTTGAGGCTGGGCTGTCCCTTTAAATATGGGTGTATAAATGTACTAAAAGGAATACAGTTACAATACTGACTGTCTATGCATTTTAACACCAAAAACGTCATTATGCAACCTATGGTCACAGGTTTCAGTGGTCTCAATTGAATGCAATTCTATTAAATGTTATAAGAAAATTATCCCTATGTCTTATTTTATGTAGTAGGAGCAGTTCGATTATGCGTGTGCTGAGCTACAGAAGACTACTGTGACCTTTAAGTCCATTTTAGATTTAAGAATACACTTGTCACCACTGTAGAGTCAGAGTAAAGCAAGGCCAGTTCTCTAAATAACAACACACATGAACACAACAAGGTCAATCCACTTTGTGTAAACCTGCTTAGCAAACGTCCTTTTCTAAGCTGCTACTGTTTTGGTGGCCGATTTCATTTACTACAGTGTTATGTCTAGGTTTACACAAACATGAAAAGTAAAAGCCAGTGGTCATAAGCCAAGGTCAGGCAGCAGCAACAACAGTGACAAACTAAATTGATTATCTGTTTACTGCTGTAAGGCAAGGCAAGGCAAGGCAAGGCAAGGCAAGGAAAGGCAAGGCAAGGCAAGGCTATTTATATAGCACTTTTCAACACAAGGCAATTCAAAGTGTTCTGAATCAGCTGCAGCTTTCTAATAGATTTTTTAGTGAGACCTGTGAAGACACCATTGCAGTAGTCCAGTCTACTGAAGATAAAAGCATGGACATGGACTGTAACCTAATCTGTGCCAAGATATGTACTGCCTCTGGTGGTACGCTCTTGAACTTTGCCTGGCTAGTGTGTGCAAAACACATAAGCATCTAATGACACAACAACTTATTCTCAGCTGCTGCTTCCTGTGTGTTTGAGTGCAGCAACAGGCGAACGTCACAACTGTGGAACGGCACGTGGAAAACCATCAACAGCTCAACAAATGTCCACTTCTTCTTTATCGAGTCAAACTACCTGTAATGGAAAACATGGCACACCTTGAATACTGAGCATCTGTCCCACTTTCAACGCAGCTCCTCTGACTTTACACAGGGTTCTGACGATGCGCTCAGCGTTGGCCTCTGACAGGAAGGGGCTGGAGTCCAGGACACGTTTCTTATCACCTGAAGAAACACAAAAAAAGAGAGCATGCTGTAACATACACAACCATTTTATTTCAAGTCATTGGGATGAATCAACATCATTAGTTAAAGGGGCACTATTAGGCTTATTTGCGGGTTTCATTATAATCAGTAATTATTTGTATTTTGTGCCTCTACTGTGACATGTTTACAGGCTTAAATGTTCATAAGTGCTTGTTTTTCCTCATACTTCCTGTCCTCTTTTCACCCTCTGTCTGAAATCAGAACCCAGTCTGCTCTGATTGGTTAGCCGGCCGGCTCTGTTGTGATTGGTCAACCGCTTAGAGATGTCCCGTCCCTAATCATTCAATGTGTTGGAGCGCTAGCCAACAGAAATGCGAGTTTATTACGTAATGATTTCACCATCTTCCAGAGGTAAACAAAGGAGTCCAATGGAGGGGTTTCATATATTTTCAAATATGTGTGTATTTTATAAATACACACATATAAACAGCCACACACAGACGCACAAATGCCACAGATTTCCACGGTATGCTGTTTCAGATTAGCAGGGAATGGGTGTCTTGATGGCAGGTTGGTGCGGGAGGTGGTGTAATTATGCTCTGTTGACATACAAAATGTGTGTTGCGTGTATGAACATGCATCAGGGAGGGGTACTGAAAAAAGAGGATAGCTTTTCAACTAGTGCTGTTCAGGAACTCGGTTGCAAAATCTCATAATAAACAACCAGAAATACCTGTCCTTACAGGCACAACTCAACTCTCAAATGTTGCAAATTATTACTTTGTCAAAGTATTTCTTCTGCACAAATCTGTAGTACAATGCATTCAGGAAGAAGTAGAATAACAGTGTAACTGGCATTGTGCATGATTCAATATCCTAGACAGGAATGGCTTATAAGCATCGAACATTTTAGAATTCAGACACAAAATGTCTGTCTTACCTTCGGTATTCTGTCTCATGCCCTTCTTGGCAACTTCTGCAAGTGCTCCAATCCCCAGACCTACAGCTAGGCCTGGAGGAAACACACAGACATTAGAAAAACACAATAAAAATGGAATATACAAACAAAATACAAGTGTTTGCATCATAAGGACACACTATCACAACACAACACAGAGATACACAAGCACCAGTCATTCCTGTTAAGTTATGTCTCAGTGTCTATAAATATATGACTTTAATACATGATGACAGCTGTTGCCTTGAAACGATGCTATTCCCATCAAGAGAACAGAATGGAACAAAACAATATGGTCAGATAAGCACTTGATTAACTTGGCAGTGTGCAAAGAGAGAACAGTAACAGCTGCACCGCTAACATAACAAAGCACTTGTAAATCATCCCTCATCTAGTAATATTCACAATTAAGCACTCAAAATACTTAATCCTCAGAGGGTAATCTTAGCAGATGATAATATCACTTTGTAAGTCTGAAATTTGTATTACATTACATCAGCTCCGTTTGCAACAACACAGACCAAAAGCCTTCAAAATATCTGATCCAGGATTAACCTTTTTATTTATTTTTGGGAGTGACTGGTGCACAAAATAGTGCCTAAATCAAATAGTTTATTTGGTAAACACTACACTTTATGCGGGGAAAACACTTGTATCATATAGTATTATGATTCTGTAGAACAATCATAATCACAGGAGGAAAAGAGAAATATGTCTAATCATAAATAAAGTGAAAGAGGAAGCGAGTCATGTACCGTTAGTGAGCGAGTTCCTCCCTGCCTTGTCTCTGCCTTACATAACTCAGCCTTACATAATCCGTTAGTCAGCGGTCCTATGAAGCGATGAATCTGAGATCCAACACTCAAAGGACATATCAGGACACAACCTGCTTCAGTGTCTTAGCTGAGCGTCTCTTAATCGGTCAAAGACGTGCCGACACCTTAATTTTCGGAGACAGGTTTGACAAGAGGGATTCACATTTTCCAGGAAATGTGTGGAGCTTTCTGTGTCACCTGTTACAGCATCATCGTACTCTGCTGCACACTTCTTACAAGCTTTAAAAGATGATTTATGATCCTTTAAATTTGATGATAAAAAGATACAAAACTTTTCAAAGTAGCAATGTAGATATAAACGCTGATGACATGAAACACAGCAACATTAGGATTCTTTAAATGAGTTTGCTGCACATGAAGTGTGCATTTATTTTCTCACAACGCACCTGGTAATGAAACACGACCAGTTGAAAAACGTCGTCAACAAGTTACAGGAGAGTGAAGGGCAGAGAGAGGACACTTCCCTCCCCCTCCTCCCCTTACTTTCTCCGACACCTTCTAAATGTTACCACTGTCAACATGCTGCATCAACACGCCTATGGACAAATTGCGTCATTGCGTCATACAGTATGTAAGGTCTGTCAGGGAATCATTTCCATAGATGTTTACCTTTTGCCCTCTGACCCAGATGACCAACCTTGAGGAGGGGGCTGCTTAAGCCATTTGTTGTTGTTGTCCGTTTATGACCAGGCAACTTTCGGTCAAAGATAGTTTATTGTTATGAGGACATATGGAACAACTCCTTCTCTGGGCTTGAAGGTGTGAAATCTTCGAGGCCATAAGCGCCAGCGTCTAGTGAAGAATGTTGATTACTCGAGAGGATGGTTTCTTCAGAATTGATTGTGGCATCTCATCCGTGTGGTCAGACCACGGCATGACATGACATGCCCTATGACATGTCTTGTGAATTCTGAAACTCCAAGCAGAAACTCCAAATAAACCGTCAGTGTTTGCCATCTCCAGCTCTCCTCGTGTCTCTCTGAGTCCTGACTCTCCATTGCTTCAGAAGTTACCCCCACAAGGTCGATATGTTTGGTATGAGCTGTGGCTAAATTCTGCTACCTGTCATTTCTGTTGGCAGTCCTGTCCATGCGAGAATCTGTTCTGTGTTCACAAGTTTACCCTGTGCTTTAGCTTCTTTGAACAACTTTATTGCCCCCTGTAACAGTCTAAATGAAGCAATAATCTTCTGATTTACAAGCACTGACACCTTAATAAATAAGCTTATCGCTGAAATAACATCCTGTCTAGATATGACATTAGGATACCATTAACTCTGTACCTGCCTTAATGTGGCCACATGTCATTATCACAACCAACATCTTTCAATCGTGGGTGACATATATAGAACCAAAAATAACTGGTAGTAGCAACTGTTATATTTTTATATTTCCATTTGGTACCATTGTTGTAAAACATCTAAATCTTTTATCATTTGTATACTTTCATTTGGACTTGGCAGTCATTTCTTGTGTCTGAATATGTCACAGCTAAAGGATTAGAGAACAGGCAACGTGGTCAAAACAGAAGATTAACTTGAAAATCTGCAGCGCTCACAGACTCAGATTTGAGTAACTGCTGCTGTCCTCTGTCTTAGTTTGTAGCTGATTGTCAAGGAGAGTTTTAACTCAATGTGCCATTTGTAAAGGCTAGATAGACTTGACCTAATTTAAGTTTTTGTTTAAGAGCGCGTCCAGGCTCTGAATCTCGATAAATACTCATGTTAGTTACATTCCTGTTTGTTACGTTTTCCCATTTCCTTTTGTGTCATTTAAATATGTGCCTATTATGTATGTACACAGAGAGGTGTTGTTTTGACAATTGACTTTGCGGAGGACATGTGCTGACACAACAACACGACCGCCCTGAACCCAGTGACACCGGCATATTGAGAGAGCAGTAGGTTTCAGTGAGACTAGATGACAAGGTGATGTTTCCAATACTTTCAAACCATATTATATCACGCTACTAGCACAAACAAAAAATAGGCTTTTTCTCAAACTGGATGACATATTGCAGATAACTAACCAGAGGGGGTGTGACTTCATTTCACAGATATTAATTAAGGGTGGGTAACATAAATTATCTTCAATTCTTAAAGGTCACCTATTATGCAAAATCCACTTTTTCATGTCTGTTATACATCAACATGTG
Source organism: Chaenocephalus aceratus (assembly GCA_023974075.1). NCBI lineage: Eukaryota > Metazoa > Chordata > Actinopteri > Perciformes > Channichthyidae > Chaenocephalus > Chaenocephalus aceratus. Next base: position 6,684 of record JAMFTG010002231.1, on the reverse strand, counting down.
TCCCCTCTGTGTAAAGAGATTCTGAACGTTTCAGGAAAAAAGATTCTCTCTCTTTTTGTCCTGATCCTTTTCTATAAAAACCTGTCTGAAAATGAGCTGATCAGATGTTGGCCACTTTATGATGTCATAACGATTTTTTGGCTTGTGTAACCATTAGCCAATCACCAACCAAGGTAACCCCCCCCCCCTTCCCCCCATATCACCTGAATCCCCTCCTAGAGCACCATTGTGTTCTTTTTAACCAAATATCTCTCAGAGGGGCGTGGGGAGTGGCTCCTTATTTTCATCTAAAATAACAGACAGAGAATCAGCACTTTTGAAACAGGGCTGAAACAGAGGGGAATATGGGATGCTACAATGCATGATCTGTTTGGTGTTGGAGCCAAACACTTCAGAGACATGTTTTGTATAACTGAGAGCTATAATATATTGATGAAAAACAGTATCATAGGGGACCTTTAAAAGTAGAATCATTATTTTACAGACTTGCTGAGTGGAGTTATTTAAATGTAGGAGAAAAGACAGGAAGTTGTACTTGCTGACTTGCATTCAGACACAGTTAGACAAACAAAGAATTGTTGTGGTTGTTTTACTGTACCTCCAAAGTTGGCCAGTCTGCTGAGCCGAGACACTGGCACTTTCCTCTCTCTGGCTCTCTCACTCAACTAAGGAAGACAAACCGGTAAATATTTGATTAAAATGTGATTGGAAAGGTACATTTTAACGTTAATTAATATCTATGTGTGTTTAAGATTAGGAACGGAGGAACAATAATTACCATCTGTTTGTGTGATTTGATCTCCACCTTCTTGCCCTGTCTTGCTTTCTCGATGTCTTCGGCCGTCAGCCCTCCAACTGTGGACGGGTCCTGATGGTAGCTCCTGAGCTGATGCTGGCGATATAGCTGTCCCCACACATGTCTGTTTAGACCGTGGCTGTAGAAATGTCTGACACACCCAAAGAAGAAATCATTACCGTTATCCTCCAAAAACATGTTTACTGTAGATTGTAATTGAGAAAGAGAATATTTGTACCTGATGTCTTGGTGGTAAGATCTGGTGTGTCCGCTAAACTGTTTGCTGGGATCTTTGTATCCATCGAACAACGACTGTTTGCCGCCGACATGGCTCGCTCCTGCTGCTGCGATGTCTTCACTCATTCCTTGGTGAGCCACTGTAAAGTCCACACCTTCGTCCTTGAACTCTGCGAATGCACTGTCATCCTGAGGAAAGTCAAATTCTGACTCCGTTGAAGAGGTCTGCTGCTGGCCAGTCATCTCCTAGACAGAAACACAAAGGCATAACATGAAAACACATTTCATAGTATTCTTTTCTTTTGAAATATAGCAGCTTATTTACTGTAAAAAGTAGTATTTACACATACACCTACACACACCTGCATTTTCATCATAGCAGCTGAGAGGCTCTGCTCAGCAGCTGATTGGACACTCTGGACAGCAGCAGCAACACCTGGGGCACAATTATCAAAAATACTGTTATTAGATTAAAGAGATTACCATTAAACTACATATTAATTGTCAAGAAAAAATTCAATTTGACTTTAAATGGTATAGTCTTTCATTCATATGGAACAGTATAATGCACAATAGAACATTATTCCTAAATGATTTAGTCTTTAAGCTGAAAAATAGAATGGTAGCATTTTGCTTACATTAACTTTCAACCAATGCTAGCCACAATTTAGTGTTTTGTAATGGAATTAGCAAGCTAGCTAACTTAATGGTAGTTACTACCTCCTTTTCAAAAACGAATTTAATGTAATACTAATGTTTTTTTAAATAAAAAGGGCATTTATTTGTATAAACAGGCTACAATGTAGAAAATAGTGTTTTTATCAGTTCTTTACGCTTCTTAGTCTTTTTGTTTACATTACTGTAGGAGCCATTTCCTTAGATTATATTAGCTTATCTTTTTAGAGTACATAACCTGAGATTCTGTGGGGTATATTATTTATAAATTATTTAATTTGAGTGCGTTACTCTGCAGGTCGAGATGCTGCAGCATAAAACGAGAGGTGCTGCAGCCGACTGGTGCGGCTGACTGAAGCAAACAGTTTTTAGACCTTGCTGGTTGGGAGCGTCACAGCTTGGTTCTTTATTGTGCCTTTAACATTGAAATATCAGTTTATATGACAAATAGTTTGTTTAAAAACGTTTATTTAATTTTGCCTTCTTTGGAATAAACTATCTTACTTTTCAATCGCATCTGGACATTTCTATATTTTTTCTCTCAAACTACAAGCGTCTATTCCTCGGTCAGCCCCACGAGTGAATCGCTAACAAAGGGCAAAAAACAAATGGATATCTTGTTAAGTTAACAGTCTACTGCTTGTATAGGAGTTAGCAGGTTAGACAACCTGATGGATTCAGATCACTCTTTATCGAAAACTGAATACGTAACATTTTATTTTACAGTCTTTTATATGTATATACATGTAGGCATATTAGTATATTTGCTAACATTACTTTTCAACCAATGTGTACATCTTATCACAAGCTAGCTTGTCATAATGTGAGCTAACAAATATGTTATTTAGGGGTTTTAATGCAGAACACTATGGCTGCTAACAAGACAGTTAAATGACAGACCTTTTATTTTCATGACAAAGTTCAATTTAGAAAATAAGCAGGTGTGTTGAACTTACCTGCTCCACTGCGCAGGGTGCTGCTCTGAGTCTCTACAACAGCCTGGCTCAATTTAGCCAAGCCGCGCATCACTAATATCATATCGCCCGCCATGATGGACTACAGACACAGACAGAAAAAAACAAAGAAACATTATAGTTAGTTATTCGATTTCTCCTTAAAAACAAAGTATGCTGGTAGCACAAAGAGGTACATACTGTTCACCGACTATAAAGACAGGGATTCGTTCAGATATCTAAATGTGTAACAACTTGTCAGTAACGATGAGAGGAGCACAGACAAAGACGTACAGACACACTAGAAGGCAGAGGAAAGGGACATAAAACTGCCGTTAACACAACGTCTGCTTCCAAACAGAAACATGCACAGCTTTCAAATCTAGAGGTGACGTTAACACTTTGTCTAAAAATACTTATGACCTCCAATCCCTGCGTGAGCACCCTACACACACATACAAGAAAAGAAAGGAGTATGCCGTGCATGCCTGTGTGCGGTGCAGTTATCTGCCTGTGGTACAGGACTGGATGTGTAAATGTCACCGGAGCCTAGGGGGAGAAGATTCTAGAGTTCTTGATCCAGCTATTTCTGTGCATGAGTGACTGTGGGTGCACATGTTTGGGTCACTTACAAGGTTTGCCGTTACGCATACCTCTCCCGATTGAATTTCACTGCAACTGAAATGAATGTGAGATTGTTTTCTATTAAAAAGGCATATTTCAAAAATATCTTTCCAAGAATCAATCCGGTGTGTCTTTTAATAAATAGCTAACAGTAATGGGATAATGCTAGTGTCAAAGTTCATTTAGATTGCTCTCATCTATCCAAAGCTTATCTAAACGAAAGAGCTCTGACTGCATTCCTCCCTGTTGCAATCTGCATCATTCTCAAGTGTGTGTGTGTGTGTGTGTGTGTGTGTGTGTACTACAAGTGCTGTTTGGTGGGTGTGACGCATGCGCCAACACATCTCAGTTGGGATACAGGCCAATGGAAAAACGCCGTTGCGCCGCGCGCACGCACACGCGCGCACACACACACACACACACACAGTAAGTGGGTCATTCGTCCAGCTTTAGGCTGCTTTGTGGTTTTAGACGCAGAACTGAAATACGGGTTAGCATACTTTGTGATAAAAAAGGGACCATGCATATTTTAGAAACATTACAAACACTGATTTGTACCTACATTTAAATATTTTCTGATTTGTGTCTAGGTGTTTTCTTAAGTGTCATTAATTTACCATACAGAGATAATTAGCAAAAAAACAACTCTCTTTCTGTGGGGATTTTAGCATTCATGTTAACAACCCCCAGGACAGCAGCACTAAAGAACTGTGTTGTATTCTGGATAACTACGGGTTGACTCAGCATGTGACGGAGCCTACACACAATAAGAGGCGCACACTGGACCTATTCCCAAAGGTCTTAACATGTAAGGACATTCTCAGGCCTCTTCTGTTCAACATTAACAAGCTCTCACCGGTGCCGTCAACAAGAATATCTTACCATAATTATTCAGACGACACACAGATGTATACAACGACATCATCATCGGGTGACTATGTTCGCATAAAAGCACAGACTGTAAAAGTGCATTGAGCAAATCAATAGTTGGATGAGCTAAAAGAGGAATGATTGACTTTGGACCCAAATAAATACTATTCAGTCAGTGCTTTTCAAAACAAACAGATTACTGAGAGTAGTGTGTGATGATGCTGCAGGTATCGGCATGTTTAAACGATCAATTCAATGGTGGATCTTTGTAATAATTATCACAATGCTGAATCAGCTCAGTATTGGAGGAAGAGGCTGCATGCTTTTGTGATTGGCTGGGAATTTATGTATGATTTTGTACCGAGTAAAAACCAACACAAAGCTGCACACCGAGATGCAAAACTCATGGGAAATATTTCATTCCGAGCTGGAGGCATGGCTACAACAGCATACTTAAAATGTAAAACACATTCCAATCAATATGCATGTCTCGATGATTCAGAACTGTGATCAGTGTCGAATGAATTCAATTTGCAAAATCTGAAAACAGACTGTTCATTGCTTAATTTAATAGATTGAGCAACTTCCCATTTGTTAATGTGGGCGTGTTGCCTCAGTACCATACACATGGCTTTCTTCTTCGTCTTCCGTACATTGTGTCACTTTCAACTATCAGAAACAGTCGAAAGGACACTTGGAATGAGAAGAGGAGAAGAGAAGTAAAAGGGCAGTTTTTGATGCCAAGTGGGCGAGAGGTCACCACAAGGTATTTGAGAGAAGCCAGCTTGTGATTACACATGGTGCGCACACACATACACTTAAGCCTTAGTTGTTGTCTGGGCTTTAGTGATGTGCCTGCACAAGCTGTTGACTCACCGTTATAAAAATTGCCAGGCAACGCAGCCTGAGTGTGCCTATATCTAAAAGCCCCCAGTCGCTGCCCTTCAGTGCTGATCTTCAGCCAAAAGGAGGAAATATTTCCCCATTTACTGAGCAGCGGTGAATCACCACTAGCAGGGGAAACGTGAGGAAAACCATGTTTCCTGCACGACTGTATTACAGAAAGGCTATTTTTTTTTTTATTAAATCAACCAATTTCAAAGAGTTTCTGATTAAACCTGTACTGAAACTTAGAGAAGTGTTAAGGTAAGGATGCAGGAGGAACAATTGACCTTCAGTGAATAGGAACATTTTATTTTTATAGTTCCAATAATGGAAAATGTAATAGTATCAGATGACATCACACCTTTTAACTGTGAGTCTTCTGTGACCATAAATAAACACAAAAATAATATTTCCGTCACAGGCAGAACATCAAATAATATAAACATAACGTATTGATAAGGATCCCATATCTTGGCATGTTAGGAAAAAAATAAACTTGTCAGTGTTGTATATTAGGCAAACTATGTAAAGGAAAACCCTATCACCACATATATCTATGATATTCACGTTTATGAAAGACAGTGATTGACATACTCTATACATAAATGCAGTGTAAATATACACATGCATACATTTATTACTGGTTGTAAAGGGAATGCGTTTATTTGAATGTGTCCGAGTTAGCCAAAAGCCTTTTTATACCCCATTAGTTGTTGTTCCTAGGTAGAGTATAGGAACTTAGGCGTAAACATAGTGCAGATCACAGTGTACACAACACACAATGTAAAGGGTAGGCATATGTCATTAGTACTTGAAACTATTAACAATGTTTTAAGGTAAATATTCAATCAAAACATAAAGATGGATGCAACATTTGACTACAGTCAAGGCAGTATAATTTACACAAGTGGAAAAAGTTAGCTGGCTCAGTCAGTATAGCTTTTCAGACGTAAACTTTTTTAATAAACATTCAGCGCAGTTAAGTACTACAATTTAAGCTTCACTTTATGATATTCGTGCGACATAAATCTTTCAAATGTTTTTAAGCAAGCTGTTTTTAAAATATGTGATTATAAACTTTCTCGTGGGCGTAGACAGCAATACAAACGCATGCCACGCTGTAAACTGGCACTAGTTTAAGCTAGCGTTACACCTGCTTAAAAACGACTACAAAGACTATCAAAAAGAGAAGGCAGGTGTTATAAATACTTTAATGTTAAATTAAATGAATAAATAATCGCTACATTGGCGGGTGGGTAGTTTACAGAAGTGACAGAACAGCCAGAGAGCATGTGTTCGTCAGAACGCTGCAGAGGAATTATGGAAATAATTGTATGTCGAAAAGCTTCTCATAACATACTAAATGAATGCGCATATTTCATATTCAATGCGTTTTAATGTGTATTAGCATTTAAATTACTCACCAGCAGCTGTCGTCTCGGCTTGTCTCTGTCAGACGAGGTCAACAACAACTGCGAGTCAACCTAACCTAATCTTTCTTTGGTGTAAATGCATATAGCAGCACGTTTACGTGGGGCTTTCTTTTGCACAAGGCACAGTGTGTACAGTTGCAGGTTGTGTGTGGTTCACACTTCTCCTCCTCCTGCTGCTGCTGCTGCTGTTGGTACAGTTAATCCAGTTTTT
>JAMFTG010002230.1:0-40712 GCA_023974075.1 Chaenocephalus aceratus | reverse complement strand
TGGGCGATGTCATTTATAATGTCTGTCCACATCAGGGGACAATTGCAGGGACCCTCGGTCCTAACAACACTTCCCCCTGTCACGCCCCAGTGCCTGATGGGTAGAAATAAACCAACTGCCACGCGCAGAGGAGGCGACGGTGTCACACAGCTAATATCGACTATGAATAATGACACATTGCTATTACAACTGTTCTGCTTCTCATCTGCCTGATAAACATTTGGAATTGAAAATGCAGAGGCGATGCTAATCTCGTTTCATAAATGCAGCGAATGCGACGCGAAAGAGAATGTTGAAGAATTGTGTTTGTTTTCTCTTCTATGTTTAGAAAGCCCACACAGGTACATAGTGAAGAGAGGAGTCGGAGGATGAGGGGTGAACATTCATATTAAATACAACAATATGTAATATGGTTAATATTACAAGCTAATGCAAATGTCAAAAAATATCAAAAAGTATAGACGTAGTTCAAATTATGGAGAAAAGTAAATTGTGAAAAAATGATTTCTTCGACTTCAATATCTACAGCATAATCGAATAAGTCGAATATAGACTTTAATGTTTACATTTACAAATCAAGACTTTTTATTTTACTACAGCGATCAAATCTTAAATATATTCACTTAAGATTTACATTAATCAAATTTCTTCATAGAATTACTCATGATTCAGGAAATGCATACCTGACAAAAATATTATTTTATTTACAAAACATGAATTGATAATTAAATAATTATCTCTCCTACATAAAGGAAATCAATTAAAATATGTTGCCGAATTCTTGAAATGTGTTGGCGTAAAGAAATAGAAGAGTGTTTGTATAAGTGTAAAATAATGCTGTGTTGAATTAGCTCGCATGTTTTTCAAGTTTAAGTGTTCAAACAGATGTGAAATTAATGTAATTCTTATCATGGCAGACACCTTTTTATATATATTTGATAATATTAAATACAATTTAACCAAGAAAGAATTAACATATTTATTTCAACATCCTAGAAACAAAAGATCCTCATGAAATAAATATAAGATTCATTGTTGAGGTAAAGAACCAAAAGAAACTAAAAAAACAGATGCTTTTCTTTTCATTACTTCATGAGAAAGACATGAAAGATTGAGGAAGCCTTTGAAGGAGATGGCCTCCCTGGTGCCAGCCCCTCAGAGACAGCTTGACTCCCCCAAGTGACTCAGACACATTAAACGGGCCCTAATCAAGTCTAATGACACTCTAGATTTCTGACCACACCAAAAAGGGGCAGCCACCAATTTGCATCGCCAGTGTGGTGTTCAGTGGCGAGCGAGCAATCTCCATGTGTAATGTTGTTTTCCACTCTTCACTCCTGGTCAATAATCACAAGCCTTGAAGCCTGAAGTGAGTCTATTTTGGGAGGGAACCCCCCCCCCTGTTCAACAAGCCTAACTCGGCCATAAACACACCAACTTTTATTCTTACTCTCCCTCTCTCTCTCTGGGTAATCCCACTTTTGTTGGCTGTGAAGAGGAAGGTGAGGGAGAGAGAGAGAGAGAGAGGAGGCCACAGCCGAGGAAAGGCTTCACGTCACCAGAGATCAAGAGGGTCATCTCCCCTTCTTGTCTAAACACCGGCTGCCTCGTGTCGCCCGTTGGGTCTGAAATCTGAGGCTGCACAGGTATTTCATTCAGGTGTTCACACATATGTGAGTCCGCTGGATTGACCAGAAACAGTTGATTGTTTGCTCGTCCCCAGGAGCTGCTTTATGCTAATGTCTGCGTCGATGCCTACAAAGCCACCGCCGCTGTCCAAAGGCACATCAAGGAAATGAGAGAGCAAGCCAAGCCTTTGTGTGCGCCGTGTACAATAAAGGGAGGATTTAGAGGCCTTGCCGGCCAACCGCAGGGGACGAACAAAATGAATGAAGTGAAGCGGAGTAAGGGTTGGGGTTGGGGACTCTGCCATACCGGGTTGGGGTGAGTGGGGGGGGCTTGCTAATGCACCCCCTCCATAACCTCCCCGTCTCATCAGGACAGCCTATATATAACGCAGACACGTTTGGTCTCTCCAAAAGGTCACAAAAGGGTACAACTTAAGAGGAAAGATGAGAGCACTGCTGTCATAAAAAAGAAAAACGTGTGTAAGGGGGGAATAAGTGGCTATTCCTCTTAAGCCGCAGATAAAATATTTCAGATTCAACGATGCAGTGTCCTGGCCACCGAGGTTCTGGATTTATTGCCGGGGTCAGAACTCGGTGCCGATCAATAGTCAATCAGAGTTATCAAACACTAATTATGTCAGGATAGCGTCCAGATGGACTGCTCTGATGTATCGTCCTGTATCTCAGCAGAACGTGTCTAGTTAGGAGTCTGGCTATGTCGTATGTTCATTCAAATTATTTAACATCAAGAAGTATGCATTTAATTAAGTGTTGTTATATTTTAATTAATCATGTACATTTTGTAAAATATGCTGAATAGTTTAAACCATACCTAATAATATAATAGCAATAGAGTAGTAGAGTAATTTAATATGTAAATGTTACATAATTAAACAGAACAATATTAGAATATTAGAATAATCTATTTGATATTGATCAAATTAAACGTAAAAATGCATGATCTGTAAGAGATGTTTTTAAATCGTTTTACTGTAGAAGAAAACAAGAAATACATTATTTGTGATTATTAATTGAAATGCTTCATTTAGGATCTGAATAAACATCAAGTAAAAGCAGAAATGAGACATTGAGCAGTGCCTCATTGCATCTGTACAATCTCACAGATCTGCTTTCAAGAAATACAAAACATGACTGGGGGGGGGGGGGGGGCGCTGGAGATATGTGGTGTAATGGAAGCACTTAATAGACATGAAAGGTTTATACTTGAAAGCCCCATCATCCCCCTTAATGCATATCCATTTGTTTATTGAAAAGGGTCTTCATTAAAAACAAGTTGGAAAGGGGAAGAAAAATGAAAAATAATAATGATGTTGATGGCTTAAAAATTGCATCGAAATTAAGATATTTATCAGAAGCAAGTGCACTGCAATCCTCTAAGTGCTTAGTGAAGTTCTTTTATAATGCCAGCGAAAAGCAAAAGCAACTCTCACAGAACATCCTTTATTCCACCTCTCCCTGCTTTGTTTCACCATCCATCTCTCTTCAATTTCTTTGTTGTACCAGAGGAAAGGGTCTAATTGCACCTGAAAAGGAGAAAGGGAGGAAAAGGATAACATCCTTGACAGCAGACCTTTTGAGATTGAATTTTGAATTTCCCCTTGTTTTTTTTTTATTACTTTGTCTTTTAGATTTCAAGGGCGTCCTGACGGTGTGTCTATCTGTCGGCCAACGAGGCTCTTGTTCCTCTGTCTCTGAGCGTCTTATACCTCGGCCCAGATATGCATCTCCTGACCTGTATGATAAATTCATACTTTCACCAGTGACATCAGCAAAGCCTGCACAACTGAAGGAAAAAATGGTGTATCTGTATTTATTTATATATAGGTGTGTGTGTGTGTGTGTGTGTGTGTGTGTGTGTGTGTGTGTGTGTGTGTGTGTGTGTGTGTGTGTGTGTGTGTGTGTGTGTGTGTGTGTGTGTGTGTGTGTGTGTGTGTGTGTGTGTGTGTGTGTGGTGGGCCATGGGGTGATTTTTCTGCCCCCGTAACCATGACAACCCTCATCTCTAGAGCGTTGTGAGGGAAAGGATGGCGACTCACACTCAGGGAGATTCTGATGTCTGAGGTCCCCCTGATTTCTTTTGTTGTGCATTTACTGTGTGTGTCCACGTGTGTGTGTGTAAGTGTGTAAGTGTGCGTGTGTATGAAGCACACCGTTTTATTTAATGTAAATAAATTGTGTTTAATTATTTAACTACAAAGTTAATGTCAGGCCTGGTCAAAACTTAAGTAAATGTTTCATTTTAATTAGAAAAGTGAGGTACATTTAAATAAAAAATATTTAGATTAAACTTTTTCATGCAATTATTATTCAAGAATTAAGGATGATAAAAACATATATTGTCTAAATGTAATTATGCAGAGCTGCTGGTGACAAGTCAATGCTTGTTAAATATGAAAATGCATGTATAAGACACATTCAACCTTATATTTCCTATTTCTCTCTAAATAAACAGTGTTATAAACGAAAGTCCCTAAATTCCATCTACGACCATAAACATTCCTCGGATCAAACTGCATAGGGCCCTCTGAATTCATATGCAATGCGGCCGATGGTATGTAGGCAGGGATCCAGATAGGGGAATATGAATGTCAGAGGGAACATTTTAATCATTTGGCAGGGTTGGAAGCCCAATCTCCAAACATCCACATTTTGACACACAATCTCCCTCTCTCTTCCCGCCCTCCCTCCGCTCTATCCTCTGGTTTCATCATCTCATCTCACACCCTTCGTGTCTCAGGGACCTATTAAATCCTCCCTCCCTCTCTCTGCCTCCCTCTCTCTCTCAAATGTCACCTTCATTTTTCTGTTCATATTCTCCGACTGGAGCTCCCTGCAGAAGGTTTCATTTTGTTGGCCCACGTCATCACCTCCACTGCCCACAGCGCTCACTGTGGTCTCTCACACACACTAGACGGATGGAAATAGCAGGCCTGTTTGTATGCGTGTGTTTAACGATGCGTGCCTAAATATGCATAACAAGATAATGATTATGACTGATATTGTTTTCCTACCCTTTTATGTGGGGGACGTTTAAGAACAGGAATTGCACTTTAATTTAATCCTTTCAACCACCAGAAAACGGACACAAATAACTGCTATCCTTATTTGCCCCATGCTGGATCAAAGTTGTCCTAACTGCAATCTCATGTTGTTCTGGAATAGCTGTTCGTAAAAAAACCAGCACTACAAATGGTTTGTGTTAGTGTGTATACTCGCAGGCTTGGACAGTTTTGGCCGCGCAGAGGTGTTTGTCTGCCAGGCCTTGTGGAGTTGATAAGTCTTCATCACTATGAAGAGGATTATCAGTGCATTTATTTAAAAAAAACAGCAGACATTATAAATATCTACTTCTAAAGATGATGAACTATCCTAAAATATAAATTACTTGTTTTTTAGAATCTATAATGTCTCTGTAATCCCATGAAAACATACCAACTACAACATCAGAACATACCTGCCTGAATCGCACACAACTTTCCGACATTAGCCGAGTGGTAGGTTCCTTTGATCGACTGTCTCATAGTATTATGTTGTGTCTGGTAGGGTTCATCTTAAAATCTAAAGATTAGATAAAACACGGGGAGATATTCGATAACATAACACTTCTGTTTCCATGGCGCTGTCCTCTGTTTCCGTGAACACTGCATCGCGTGAACCTTGTTTTCCTGAATAAAAACACGTATCGGTGTACGGAGGCAGCGATACCGAACACCTTTCAGTTAATGCCCCTTGATAATGTCACTTCGCTTCTATCGAGCATTGTAGCTTACCTTTACTCCCTTCCACCTCTCTCACACACACACACACACACGTATACACACACGTGCACACTCACCGCAGGCTTTGCAGGCTCCAGCTGCTGCCAAGCACTGCATGAGGGCATAAATTGTTAGGTGTTGGCCAGTAATTCTAAAATGCAATCTTCTCTACTCCTTCGCTGCTATCTCTCTCTCTCGCTCAATTTTATTCTCTCCCTCTCTTTTCACTCCCCCTCTCCTCTCTCTAGCTCCTTCCTACCTTGCTTGCCTCTTTACTTGACCTTTCTCTCTGCATCTCTGGATGTATATATGTATGCTTTTGGTTTTGTCTCTCTGTATGTCTATCCTCTCCCTCTCTTTATTAATGATAGAAGGAAAAGGTCACTTGATAAATGAGCGGCAAAAAAAATATATATCAGTGCGTTAGACTATAGCTCTGTTATTACTTACTGCTCAGCTGAGTGCAGGCCTCCAGCCCAATGAGAGGAAACAGTGAGAGCATTAAGAGAAAGAAAAGAAGACAATGAGTTATTTTTTAAAAAGTAAGAAATGAAAAGACAGGAGGAGGAAAAGAGAAAAAAAGACCCCGTCCATCACCTCTCCACACCCCTGAAGAGATGGAGTCAGGGAGTATATGAAAGAGAGAATAAGAATGAGACGGAGAGATAGCCGGCAGAGGGAAAGACTATTTGTCTCCTCTCTTGACACAGTGGGATGATAATGCATTTTAATGACAAGACCTGAGACTGGTTTTATGAGCGGAGGGAGGGACGGACACACACACACACACACACACACACACACACACGCACGCACACACACTCACACACACCACAAGGGCACAGGAGCAATCGCCCCTCACACCCTCTCCTATAGCTCTCTTAACACATTCTCCAGTCAAACCCAAGGAAGCAGCGTACCGGGCCAGACATCATTCTGTTCGGAGAGGCGGGAGGAGTTCTCGTGAGAAATCAGCAGGAAACTATGGGAGAAGGCAATTTAGAAGCAATCAGAGGGAAATTTGAGGCGGATTAGGCCGAGAGCTTATAGGAGCGGGGACCCAACGCTGTATCCATCCGTCTATGAGAGGCCTTCATCAGCAGTCATCTCCTGGCCGGACAAATCAATGTCTCCTCCTCACCCCTCTCCTTTACCTCTTTCACTTCCCTCTCCTTCACTCATCTCCTATTGCTCCCCAAAATGTTAGTCAGGCAGTCTTATCAAGAGCAAACTGCATTCAAGCCACTGGTGTGTTGCTGAAGAGCACATCAAGCGCCCTGTGCCCAGTGGATCCTGCAGATAACTACCGACCAGTCTTCTTTAACATTACCATTTCTTACCAGTGTGTGTGTGTGTGTGTGTGTGTGTGTGTGTGTGTGTGTGTGTGTGTGTGTGTGTGTCTACCAGTCTTCTTTAATATTACCATTTCTTCCATTTCCTTAGTGAAGTTAGTTGTGAGTGTGAGTGTGAGTGTGAGTGGTGTGTGTGTGTGTGTGTGTGTGGTGTGTGTGTGTGTGTGTGTGTGTGTGTGTGTGTGTGTGTGTGTGTGTGTGTGTGTGTGTGTCTACCAGTCTTCTTTAACATTACCATTTCTTCCATTTCCTTAGTGAAGTTAGTTGTGTGTGTGGGTGTGTGCGTGTGGGTGCGTGCGTGCGTGCGTGCGTGCGTGCGTGCGTGCGTGCGTGCGTGCGTGCGTGTGTGTGTGTGTGTGACCATCCAGGCAATGTGTGTGTGAATGAAGATGTGGGAGTTAGTATGAAATCTCAAGCAAAGCACAGCCTGTACCTTTGAAAAAAGAGAAGAAATGTAGGACCCACAGAAGATATCTACTTGGCAATGAATTGATTCAGTCTCCAGACACTATTCGCCCAATTTCCTACATTATCTTCTCTCTATCATTTACCATACATCAGTTATCATTGAGACTCATTTATGAGGCCCGTTTCATCTTTAGAGAATTCTCCGACGATAGGAAACTGATCTCTTCTGCTTTGGTATTACGTTCGACTATGGCCCGATCTCAGAGCAGGGCTGAAATTGGTTTAATATTCTCTCAGTTTCCGCGTGTTGCTGCCATAGTACTTTGTATTACAACAGGACCGTCAAAGGGTTGACTAACAAGAAGAAAATCAAGTTAACCTGAAATGTTGAAAGTTTATCAAAAGGTAGACCTGATGACCTCGTGCGAAAAAGAGGGAACATTGAAGTCCAGAAGGCTGCTCAGAAGTCAAACAAAAAGTAAAAGTTATACCCAAATGCGAGTGTGTGTATTTGATGAACAGCTGCAAGCCCAAAGCGGTTATGTACAGTTAATAGAGTTAGTTTTGTTTATGTTTCTTGTTCTATGAAGCTCTATGTTTGGATCAACTGACTTTCAAAGTCATTAAAGCAGAAATTATAACATGGAAATTAACAAAAGGTTCAAGTTTCGTTATTTAAATGTGTTTCCAACTGTTATATAACTGCAATACAATTTCACTGATAGGCACATGTGAAATCATCAATAGGTTTCTGGACACTACGAGTATTACCGTGCATCCCATTATGAATGTATGGAACGTTTTTAATTCTCTTTACAGCCAATCCTCCTTTTTAAAGTTCCACTATGCGGTTAGTACACGGTGATGTTCTTCCTCCACGACGTGATGGTTTGAGCTAAATGCTGGTGTCATTAGCAGACGTTGGCTCACAGCTGGGAGGCACTGGTGATGCTTAACGGTTAGCATTAAACTGCTAACGAAGCACGTGTGAAGCCATGCATACATGACATCTATTACATTAAACAACACCCGGGTGCTGCTTAGAGCAAGACACTGATCCCTCGTTGGATAATGCATAATTACCCCAGACGTGGTACAACTGACCCCACACACACACACACACACCTTATGAGACACATGCATACACAGATGCTGTATTAGAATAATTAATAAAAATAGGTCACATTGTGTCACACACCCACCCACTCGGTTTAGGATGAAGATGCTCTGATAAAATGCCGATTTCGTTATACACCGAGTATTCCTGAAAAGCATGTCGAGTTGTTTTTTCTCGTACAATACATTAACACCCGAACTATTACTAAAACGATCTGTAAAGGGGAAGCACACATTTCTTTAAACGTATTATATATTTGCTTTAACACTTTGATTATCTGCCTTTGAATATGTATAATTATCTTACTGCACTAATATTCAACATCTGTTCTGAATTAATACATGTACCTTGTATATAAGCACATATATTAAGCACTGTAGCATTATGTTAAGCACGCATTGAAATACATTATTATAAAGGGCTTAGTTACTACGAGTAAAAAAAAGTAAAGTAAATGATTATAAAGATTATGAATAAGTAAGATAATGTATCTGTTTGAGGTTTGTTTAAAAGATTATTGTATCCTGTGCTATAAATGAGGGAGTTTAGAAGTGCTTTGTCAACTTTAAAGATATTGTTTGCATGTCCCTAACTTTGTATTGTTCCCATTTCCCCTCAAAAAACACTTTTAAAAAAGATGAAAATAGATGCATGTCGCTTAGCCGTAAACATTGTTTTGTTATCAAAAGGATCCAAAGCCTGCAGTCACGCTAGGAGTTAAAGAGATCCCCGTTTCTTTGTGTGCCTTTGGGCTACAGTGATAGTGATCTCCTGCTGAGATGGAATTAGCCGTAAACTCATTTGCGGTGCCGTGACCCGGATTATGCGAAAGGTGGGTCATGGCAGATATGACATTGTCCTTATTAATATTCAATAAAACAATGGAGGATGATACGCTGGCAAATCAAAGGCTCAGCAGGTGGGGACTCGTCTAAGTTCTGTTAGCATTGAAAAGATAAAGGATTAGCGTGGTGATTATGTCCACTACGAAAACTACTGAAACAACAAAGCAAACAACTTCTATTTAGAAAAGCACAGACAGTACATCTAAACTGGGCGCAGAAATAAGTCAGTAAATTGTATTTCTTGGAATAAGTTTCTTCCAAATCTTAGAGAACATTTTTACTTTTTCTACGAGACACAAAAAATAGTCTCCTTTTATTATCCATTATTCAATCCCAGGTGGAGAAGCACAAATGTGAAAACTTAGCCGTATACCTTTTGGAAATGACAGTTACATGTGCCACCTCTTAAATAAGACAGCTTAAATGACTCTGAGAGACAGATGGCTTCCAGTCAGGTGCCGCACGACAATATATTTGCAATGCTGCATATTCATTATTAAAGAATCACTGGTTGTTTACGCGAGACAGAGGACGGAAAATAAAAAGAGAGGTGGGCGAAACGGAGTGTGCATTGCACGTGGAGGCCATTCTTTTTGCCGTGCTCCAAGGCGGGGAGAATTAGAAAATATCATTCTGTCAGGGTGATTTGATAGTGCGATGAAAAATGTCAGAAGTGGAGATGACAAATCATGGTGCTGAGGAGAGGGGACTGGGAGACGGGGGATGCCATTTGTCATGAGTGCCATTTGACTGCACCCCTCTCCCCCTCCCATCTGCCTCTTCTTCCACATCTCACCCTCTCTCTCCCCCTTCACTCCTCAACTTCCTATTTTACCTCCCGTCGTCTACCCCACTCTCCGTTCCTTTCTCTTTTCATTGTGATGATTTATTTGAAGCGTATTCTCTCATCTTTCTTTATCCCCTCTTGATCTGCGTGCCTATCCACAATAAAACATCACTTTTCCACCTTTTAAATGACCAGCATTACACTATTTCTCACTTTTTAACTACATTTCACCCATTTCTGACTCAGCGCACAAGAAGAAAGCATCAGGATGTATGTATAGGTTTTGTTTTCACCTCATTGTGTTCCATCCTCTAGCTCCTAGAAGTCTCTGTTCTCAGTGAATGGCAATCAGTGCAAAGCGCACACACACATTGACCTAAAGGGCACGCCCACACACTTATATACACACACATATTGCAAGGTCAAGATGTCAAGCCTGGTGACATTTCAGTGTGTAATTTGTGTTATGCGTCTTCCGTTACTAACCTCTTTTTCAAGATTAGAAAGACACACGATGAATGTGCATCATTTTTCATTTATAATTTATTTTAGGCACAAAATGACATTTAGTGACTAAAAGGAAAGAAATACAACTTGTTGAAGTGATCGCACTTTAATCACAAACTCTACATGTTATGCCTTCCTCTGCAACAATATTACAAGTGATAATAAGGAATAACACTTCCAAATGCACTCCTACTCCTTTTTCTCCTGCCAATTGTCTCTGTGTCTCCCTCATTGCCCTCAATTCACCCTTTCTCTCCTACAGTATCTCCCTCCCTCCCTCACCCATCCTCCCCCCTTTCCCCCTCCTCCTTTACCCTCTTAGGCTCATCAAACC
This sequence comes from Chaenocephalus aceratus, assembly GCA_023974075.1. NCBI lineage: Eukaryota > Metazoa > Chordata > Actinopteri > Perciformes > Channichthyidae > Chaenocephalus > Chaenocephalus aceratus. The sequence goes on along the minus strand of JAMFTG010002230.1, from coordinate 29,955 downwards.
CCTCCTTCCACTGTAGCCTCAAGGTGCTGTGTGTGCGTGTGTGTGCGTGTGCTTGTGTGTGTGTGTGTGTGTGTGTGTGTAAGAGAGAGAAAGAAGGAGCATACATGCATGCATGCATGTGTGTAGATGTGGGTGTGTGTATGTATTTCTGTCTGTGTGTGTGTGAGCGTATGTGTATGTATGTATGTATGTATGTATGTATGTATGTATGTATGTATGTATGTATGTATGTATGTATATCTGTGTGCATTTTTGCATCAGGAGGGAGGAAGGAAGGGGTTGCATGAGGGGAAAGGGGGGGGGTGCTTTGTTGGGTCTGGCCATCCTCAGTGTAGCGTGGTCTGTAGCACCGTCCAGCGCCTTAATGCCGGGGTAATTAAGGAACAGCTTCAAGGTTGCATGGACACAAGACAATCCAGGCCTAATGAAGTATCGATCGGCCACATAGGGGCCCATGCTTGGACTAAGGCAAGCTGACATTCATTTAGAGCAGGACCACTGCAGGGAGAGCACACACACACACACACACACACACACACACACTGAGTGCACACACACACATCACAAAAGCAGGCTGATGACAATATAAGAGACTCAACGGCACTCGGTTTTAATCACATGGGAAACAATGAAGAGCCTCGTTTAGAGCCGCTGGGTTTATCTCTCTCTCTGTCCGTGTGTGTGTGTGTGTGTGTGTGTGTGTGTGTGTGTGTGTGTGTGTGTGTGTGTGTGTGTGTGTGTGTGTGTGTGTGTGCGTGTGTGTGTGTGTGTGTGTGTGTGCGTGTGTGTGTCCGTGTGTCCGTGTGTCCGTGTGCGTGACACAGACACGTGTGTGAGTGCCTCCATCTCCCTATCACACTCTGAACAACCAATCGGAGGGTGAAAGCAATCTCCCACTGAAAACAGTACTGATTATACCAATGATGATGATGGTGATAATGATCGTCCTGCCATCAGCCCGGTCATCACTGTCTGTTGTGTGTAAAGAAAATGTGTCACACCTGACAATCAATGTCATCACCATATATATGTTTTTCAACAGGAGGGTAATAACCCAATTCACATTATCTCAACATATTATATTTACATTTTCTCACATTTAGTAAAGTCCGACAACCTCATCAATGCATTGTAAGCTGGGCCTGCACATGATACCCAGGTAGATGTATATAATATTCGTGGATATAGATTCATCAGTGGAGCAGCTCCTGAATGTGCCTTTATGTTTAATCTTTGTTTCCACACCTCAAACTGTAAACACGTTTTCTCCGTGTTGTCGACAGTGTTAGTGAGCAGGTACATTTGGTTTCACAGTCCTGCTCAGGGACACTTTGACCCGACACATGGCGGCTGCCGGCACAGTGGCCAGAAATCACACCATTTTTTTTGTTATTTTATGAAATGGTCTCCATTCATCTGCCATTTCAAACCTTTCCCATGAAAGCTGAATGTGTGCAGCAGCAGGACTCGGTAATGCACACTGTGTTCTTTGGACTGTACCCTTCACTCACTGCTGACTTCTGTCTACACAAGCCTACTTATTATACTCTATTTAACAAGTTGTAGCTGTCAAATGTGACTTTGCTCCAGTAACAAGAGCGCTTGTCAGTCAGATACTTGATGTATAATGTATGTGTATGAAACTAACTTTGCACCACAGGAAAACACAAACACAAGTAATAAAACATCTATCAAGCTCTGACCTGAAATGACTCCAACTGTGTGAATGTTTTGTGTACATTATTAGAAATATGAAGTGTGCGTGTGTGTGTGTGTGTGTGTGTGTGTGTGTGTGTGTGTGTGTGTGTGTGTGTGTGTGTGTGTGTGTGTGTGTGTGTGTGTGTGTGTGTGTGTGTGTGTGTGTGTGTGTGTGTGTGTGTGTGTGTGTGTGTGTGTGTGTGTGTGTGTGTGTGTGTGTGTCCATAGGGTCCACTGTTACAGTTCCCACCTCAGCCAGAGGCTTGGTGATTATGGCTCTGATTGACATATGCTTGGATTCACATCTATTGGCCTACTTCTGCGCTGATTGAAGACTTGACTTCTCATCTCCAGACAACTTTATCAAGGCATTAATGGTCAGACAATCAGACTGACAGACAGAGACAAAAGAATAAAGAGGAGAGAGAGGGACAGAGACGCAGAGAGGACGGGTTGAACATGAATGATCTTGATTGTAATGGGTATACAGTACGAGCTGTTTTTCTTCCAAAACCATGATGCAAAGACCCTAAATCTTCATCTCTCTGCCTTTCATTCTGTTTCTCTTGTGCGCACACACACACACACACACACACACACACACACACACACACACACACACACACACACACACACACACACACACACACACACACACACACACACACACACACACACACACACACACACACACACACACACACACACACACACACACACACACACACACACACACACACACACACACACACACACACACACACACACACACACACACACACACACACACACACACACACACACACACACACACATTTCTAAACCATACAAAAAAAAAGATCTACGAGTATAACTTTGCCATTATAACATTCATAATTGCGCCAAAACTGCACTGCTTGCACTCTTTACTCCCACGACAATAGAGCCGCATGTTGGCCGCCTATTATTTCTCGTCCTTGTATTCAAATGTATTTAAATGAGAGATGTTTAGATCCACTCTGTGCTGGCAAAACAGTCGAATGCTGAGAGCTGCGCAAATATGGGGCCGCTGCCCAACTTATATCTATATCCATGATTTTCAGGACACAACCCCACTCTCACCCCCGCATGCAGTCCCAGCAACTTTTAAACCTGCAGTTAAAGCGCTGACTTCACATTACTATGCCTCCCTCCCCCCTCCCTTGATCTGGCGGCGTACTGTGAATTTTTGAGCAACGCCAAAATGCTCTCATTTTAACTGATCGCTCCAATCATATGCAAATGTGGCAGGCAGGTGGGGGGATATCTTTCAGCGGTAATTGGCGGTTTTCTAATGGAGACTTCGGGTGACAGTTGGAAATATGTTTTAAGCCTTAATGAGTTTTGACGGGTCAGATCAGAAAGCGCCTGGCGCACAACTGTGTGTGTAAGTGTGTGTGCATGCTTGTGTGTCTGCACCGCCACGCTGAACCTGATGCATTTTTAAACAGCACCAATTACCCCACATAGTGAGTTTTACTGAAACATTGTGTAATAACCGTCACGTATAGAGACATCAGCATTCATTAAGCTCACAGTCACAGCCAGGTGATATCCAAGGTAATCCCGAACAAAAAGGGAGAGCGCCTCAAAATGGATGCTAAATGCAACTGACTCCGGGGGTCAAATATAACCTTTCATATGATAATCGCATGCACTCACGCCAACTTCATAAAACTCATTTCAGATGTTTCATAAAAATGGAAAAATAAAATAACAAAGGATAGTGGATCAGAGTGTTTTAAAAAGCGCAGTAGCAGTCAAACAAAGGATAGCGTATGAAAGAATGTAACAGAGCCACACATGATGATAGGACTGCTATCAAACGTGGCATGGATGCATAAATACTAAGCCTGGCTGGTATACATTGATTTAAATGCTTCCGTCTATTTCTGTCGTGCAAATTAAGCATCCATAGACTAACCGTCACACAAGTTGTGCGACAAATATTCTGCAGTTATTTAGTATTGGTCAAAATGCAGGGACATCCGAAATCTTAATATGCATGCGTCTCTATCCCTGCAATTTACAAAGCAACTTATCATTTGGCCCAGCTATAAAAGTGTGGCAGAGGCAACAGATTGCTTTGACACTCCAAGTGGTTTTAGATTTATTGTGCATAATAAACACATAAGCCGGTTTTGAATGAAATCATCCAATGCATCTACATCTAGTTTGACTTTATCTGTAGTGGGCGCATGTATAAACGAAGGGCTGAGGAGACGGCGCTACTTGCGCACCCTGATAGATCGTAAATCATGGGAATTATAAATCACGGTTTGTTTGGACGTACAGGAGGGGAGTGAGGAGTGAAACTGCTGTCCGGTTTATAAAAGTGTGCATTAATAAGAGATGCCCTCCTGGGTGGTCGTAAATACAGAAACGCGAGGTGGCAGCTGATGATTTGGGTTTGGGGAATCAGATGATGACGGATTCTGACGGAGGGAATGGCCGCTGGAGTCTCGTCTACTGGCATCACTTAGAAGGACAAATAAATACATTATTGTCGTGCATGCCGAATCAGTATTTGTGACAAGCAACAGCTCTTTACTCCAGGGAGGACGGCAAGGTGACTTAGTGGACAGGAGGACTGTTAAATAAAGCGTCGTTGTATTGTGAGAGTTATAATCTCATATGACGCACTCAAAGTGGTCGTTTGCTATTAAAAGTCACAGTCTCTCAGTTCACCATCAATAGAACATGCACGTGTCCCGTCTCTTACAATTTCATTTTAAGGTGAACGTAAACATTTAATTTAATTCAACCTTCATGACTTTAGTATTTCTTTCTGTACAACATCCTCAACTAAAGCCTGAGCTTCATATTGACATAGCTGTCATGATTTGAATTGTACAGCTCTGACTTTAAATTAATAACTGCTAAAGATTATCCTGAATGTTGTGTTGGAACGCAATATCTCTGAATGCCTCAGCCTGCAATCAAGGGTTTCTGTGAAGCGACAGAGTTAAAAAGAATGTATTTAGCAGTACTTTGCTAAACAAACCTCCATGTCAATTTATGCCATGTGGAAAAAGTAGGACAGCATAATCCTTTAGCACAAACCCAATCTGGGCGATCTGAAGAGTACGTGATTAATTCTTCGGTATTAATCATGTAATTCTTTCATATAAAACAAAGCTTAAGCCTTATTTGCTAAGATATTTGACCTTGGCGGAGAGTTAAGACATTACAGCTTGGATTTAAAATGCATCTAAAGATTAAAAAATGATGGTTGACTATTACTGAAGATTATAAACCCAAGGAAAATTGCTTTTTCATTTTGAAACAAAACGGAGAGGGCTGCGGGGTCAGGTGGTTTGTGAGGTGACAACTTGAACTAGAAATCTGCATTATTTTCAGACGGAGAGGAAGGTTAGATTGAAGACACGTTACATTCAGTGTCGTTTTATTCATAATTTGCCCCACACATTTCTCTTTTTTTTACCCAAGCATAGAAATTAAAGTAATACCCTTGTAAGAGAAACACGATTTGATCTAAATTTATGCTTCACTGCTCGAGGCTACGCGGCACCTCAGACACAGAGTTTATTTGATCTCTGCTCGATGAGGGGAAAAAATCCTTTATGACTATCAAATGTGTCTCACTCTTTCCCCGTGAATCTTGTTTACCGATGCTGCCGTGTGTTTATCTGTGAATGGAAATGACTCTGGAGACACCATGCACTCCTTTGCCCCAACAACAAGACACATTTCTTTCATTTCGTGGTCTTTACAGAGAGTGGGGGGAAAAGTAAAGTGAAAGTACAAGGTCGTTTTCAAAGACATGGGTTTTATAATTCATGCTGAAGTTAGATGCAGGTCTTCAACTTGAACCAGAGGCCTCGCAAAAAAAAATGTTTTATTTAGATTCATCGGTCAAACAGTAAATGTCTTGAGGGTCCATTCAATAGGAAGCCCTGTTTTCTATTGATACAACTATAATAATCATCAAATAAATAAACAACATTCCTCAGTACAAGAAACACAAAAGCTTTCTGTGCAGGTTACGCAACAGTCAATACAATCATTGATGTTGAACGCCCACACACTGAACCACGCACTCATTATAAGTTGCCTGTGATCAGTCCTATGTTGCATAATCCGCACACAAAAACAAACATAATCCATTTTATTTCAATAACATCTTCACTGAAACATTTATAAAATGGCTGACAGCGTTCTGGTTTGATCCATTTCATTACATTAATAAACTTTGACTTTATTTAGTTTCCTTTGATCCTTGCAAATCAATTCTTACTTGATATGCCCTTACTAATATTATACATTATTTATCGTAGGTCTGTACCTATAGTTGTAGTAACTATTCAAAACAACTCAAAAAGACTTATAGGAAAAGTGATGTGGCACAACATATACGCGTCATGTCTTTAGGAGGTTACTGCAATCAGTTTAAACAATCATTCAAGATTAAGGGAACAAATAGGCATAAACACAATTGTTTTTATTTGTCTTAATTCAAGTGTAATCCTTGGCCCGGTGCACTGTAAGCATAAGCATCACAAATAATTCTTATGATAGGGTGATTATTCTCACTTATTTGGATTGCAGATTAAAAATATGCATGTTGACATGAAGACGATAGATTGAGCTCTTCATTCAGATGATGAGTTTCATAATGACGGATAAACCAGAGAATATCAACGTTATGTGGACATTAGTGTAGCGTTCCTCTATCTCTGAGAGAGTCAGGGCTGAAAACAGAGGGATTAAAGATTATGTTGGCTGGTAATGGGGCTTCAAGATATCACTGTGAAACGACACTAAAGTTGCTATAAATTGCCAACTTTCCATTTTAAAAGAAAATAGATTTTTTAATTAAAGCTATTCTATTAAAGGTGGGGTAGGTAAGAATGGAGAAACCAGCTCGAGTGCGCTAGAATTTGAAAATACACAGCCGGAAAAAATCTGCCACTTCCTCACAGAGTCCCTCCTCCAACACACACGAACGCACACATGACCAATGAGGGCACGAGACAAGTTTGTGCATGGGATGGTAACTGGTGCGGTGTTTGGCGACCGCTCAGCTGCCTATGACACAGTCAACCATAGACGTCTCCTCAGTAAGACCACAAGAGACACCCGCCTGACAGAGCTGATTGAAAGCATGCTTGAAAATAGGTACTTCTTCGTTGAGCTAGGAGGAAAGAAAAGCAGGTGGCGAAGACTCAGGAATGGCCTCCCACAGGGAAGTGTGCTTGCACCACTTCTCTTTAACATCTACACCAACGACCAACCAAAAAGTGTCGACACCCGCCGCTTCATCTATGCAGACGATCTTGGCATAGGTGCACAAGCCACTGATTTCAAAACTGTGGAAGACAGACTCTCTAATGCTCTGGCAGAGCCAACACCTTACTATGAAGAGAACCACCTACGTGCAAACCCATCTAAGACACAGGTGTGTGCCTTCCACCTGAGAAACCGTGAAGCCAAGCGCCAACTGAAGGTCAGCTGGTCAGGAACCTCCCTTGAACACTGTGAGCACCCAGTCTACCTAGGGGTAACCCTGGACAGATGCCTCTCTTTTAAGACCCACACTGAGAAGACTAAGTGCAAAGTGAGGGCGAGGAATAACATCATCCGCAAGCTCACCGGCACGACCTGGGGTGCAAACCCACAGACTCTGAAGTCAACCGCACTAGCCCTCTGCTACTCAGCTGCCGAGTATGCCTGCCTGCCCAGTATGGGAACGAGCTGCCCATGCCAAGAAGCTGGATCCCGCCCTCAATGCTAGCTGCCGCATTATCACAGGCTGCCTGAAATCAACACCTACAGACCGTCTGTACATCCTGGCAGGCATAGCCCCACCAGAGATACGACGAAATGCAGCAAGCAAGAAAGAGCGCCAACAACAGTCTACTGACCAAAGACATCCTCTTGTTGGCCTTGTGCCAAAAGCTGCCTTAAATCCAGGAAGTTTCCTGAAGAGCGTCCCACCCCTCGGAACACCGAGCATAAGCAGTGAAAGAGTCACTCGGTGGGAAGAAAGACTTGACAACCTCCCATCAGCAACAACAATGGAGCTAAAGGCGAGCGAGGCACTGCCCCCTGGAGCAGACACCAACTACGCAGTGTGGAAATGCCTAAACAGAATAAGATCTGGTGTTGGACGTGCAAAAGCCACTCTCGCCAAATGGGGATGCCTAAATGACGGGGACGTTGTGTGTGACTGCGGCATTGAACCACAAACCATGCAACATCTCCTGATATGCCCCCTGCTGGAGCAACCCTGCACAACATCGGACTTGGCAGAGTTTAATGAGAAGGGACAGCAATGTGGCTGACAGGCAGGTAGACCATCCAGTTATTTTAGCCGGGCCGGCTCAGATGATTGGTCGTGCTTTTTACAGTACCACGGCTTCCACAGATGACATTTTTTTATGGATTTTTTGTCAAAGCACTTCAGATATTCATTGCTATCGGGATGTTAAGAGCATTCCATGGAATATAACAAAAAGTGTATCTCGAGCCGGTTTCTCAAACTTACCTACCCCACCTTTAATTTAAACGTCAGCTCCCTAAGTCGTGTTTCTCTCAGATGTTGGGGTTTTGACTTTGAAGGATGGGGCATTTGCGGGGAAAGAAAGCGGGGCCCCGGCCTCTGAGCCGAGGAGCCCAGGGGACGGCTCGACGCGACGCGCACAAACAACGTGTGTTAACCTTGTGGCTCTGAGCAAAAGGCCTTCAAGGTGTGTGCAAAAAGCAGCGCACACAGCTCAAAAAGAAGGGTCTGCTTTTGATGTGTGTGCGTGTCAGTTTTTCAAAAGCAACCAAGGATACCCATAGGCCTGAATGATATGAAGCTCTTTGATATGGGCATCTCAGGGTGTTTATAGTTACAAACAAACCTGATCATGATTAAAACATTGCTACAGAGGTGGCCAGGGATATCTGACCAAATCGTGTGTGTGTGGGAGTTATGCGTGTGTGCCTACAGTATGTGCGTGTATGAGCACGAGCTTGGCATCGCAGCAACGGGGAGGGGGCTTATATCTCGTGTTGACATCATCAACTGTCGCCAATGTGAAGGCGAGCTGTGATCAACATGTCTCACCTGGAGGGCGGACAGCCAACAGCGCGCATGTCTCTCAGCATGCTGTGTGTGTGTATGTGTGTGTCCGCGCGTGTGTCCGTGTGTGTTTTCATCATGGCCATGTTTCAAACAGAGCATGTTTCAAAGGGAAGACTAATCCTCAGAAATGAGGCATGAGATCAATATTCCCGTGTTTAATTGGATGCCGACTGATTTGGCTCAGAACTGGTCGGCACGGCATCCCTCGTCATGGAAATATAGCCCACATGTCGGCCAATTTGACTCTGGAGGGAAGCGTGTAAGGAAAATGGGAGACGGACAGACAGACAGAGAAAGTAAAAGGAGTGGAATTGGGACTTGACTTCAAAGTGTGAGGACGTTATGATTGCTCCAGTCATTTAAGAGTGGTTGGGGAGAGAGGAAACCTCGGGGGGTCGTCCCATCATCATATGCCCCACTTGCCGCTGTGATTTGGTGATTTTTGTCCGGAAGCCATGTTTTTAGAGGAGCAGGAGAGAGTTTGGGAGGAGAGGGGGCATGAAGAGAGAGAAAGAGGGGAGGAAGACAAGGACAGCAGGAAGAGAAGATGGGTGGGTGGGGAGGGGAGGGGTGTCCAGTACCACTGTCAAATGGTTGAGGTGTTACCATGGCGACAGTAATGAAGGGTCTCAGGACACCCTCGGGGGATGGAGGAGGAGGAGGGGTCTGGGCAGGGGTGGAGGAGGGAGAAAGGAGAGTGATGGTAAAGAGGATGGGGGGGGGCAGAAATTGAAAGCTGGAGAGAGAGAAAATGTGAGAGGCCTGCAGGCTTCTTCTTTTTTTTTTACGCTCAGACAAACTGACTATGTTGACACACATTACGCTACAATGCCGTCATGGAAATGTACTCTATGAAGTGTTGTTAACATCCACCAATCACATAATTCGGTGTAAACTGTTCAGAAAAGCACAACTCTGGTGTGCTTTTAGGGTCAACCGAGTTGCATTTGCCACAGAAAAGGGAACACATTCAAATATGTCAAGTCTTAGTTTATAAAAATATGAAATAAATCAGCCCACATTATTTTCTGTGACACACAAAAGTAAAAGACATCAAATGCTCAACCATTTCCACCTGCAGACGGTCAATTCATAGCCTCATTGCCGTTTTCATATATCAACTGTTCCTATCTCCCTCCCAGCCATTTGCCATGGACTCGCATTTTAAATAACCAACCACAATTAGAAGCACTAATTTACTTGTTGCAATTAAAACCACATGTTTGCACTTCACCAGTCGCACCCGCCATGTTCTCACAGCTGTTCCCGTTTAATTGTACTCTTTTTAAAAAGGCTTCACCGTTGCACACTTATACTGTTAGTAAGAAATGTTCCAATTAAAACTGATTGGATAATCACATGAATTAAAAATCGGTTTGACTGAGATGTGCAAGTTGTAAAGGCACAACGAGCCATGCAGTAAAACGTAAGCATAAAAGTGACACACAATCAGACATTTAGCATTATCAAGCGGAGCTGGAGGATACGTTTTTAAGAGGAATCACAGTATATTCAGCATGTTAATAATGCCTAGATACGGTCCATCGGTTCCATGAACTCTGGTTGGAGTTAAACGGGCCTGCTGCTGGTGAGGTCCCACATGTCGGGGGTAGTAATATGTTTTAATGAGCCTGCTTCTCAGGGTGAGGGACCGAACTTCTAATTCTGGCGTGGGCTGAAAAAGACGAAAAACCTCTGGCCTAAAATAAACTTCTCCAATCCAGGGTGGCCCGGGAATTTAATTTACAGAGCGGCACATGTGTGGGAAAACTGACCGTGTGTAATAATATACTAACCAGTGGAGTTTAACAGCTGTTGCTATGCGACCATGTCATTATGTCCAAGTTATGATTTGTAGCTGTATATGTTGCTATTTCATCTCGTGATCCCTTGATATCATAAATGTAATTGTATTACATACTTTTTTTTATATTTGTTCATAATTTACACCGTGAACAACAAACTTTGATCAGTATGTCCTATCGAGGCAGATTAAAGATCACAAACATTGCATCTTATGATTACTAATGTGCTGCCTCTCTGTAACCAGAGGACACACCAAACAAACGGATGATAAATAACACCAACAATATAATAACATAGAATCTGCTGTTGCGATTATATGCATTTCTTTGTGATGTACCCTAATCAGATGTGCATTTAATGCTGCATGTAAAGCCGCCTAAGAGCCAATCATCTTGGCCCGGAGGTGATCTTCATCTGAACTTGAGCTGGTCTCGCTGTGTGGTCTCAGTAAAAGTCTAAACAGATCCACACGGCGCTCTGCAGCCTGAGATCTCTCATCGCCCATCGATAAAGTGATCAATACGTGGACATGTGGCTATTGACTAGGGTAATGATGATAGCTGCACAACCGCACAGCCACACACACACACACACACGTATGGAAACACATTGGGAACACACATTCCTAACCTCAGACTGGTTCGCACATTACGCAGTCTTACCAAAGTGATCTCAAAAGGTAACTTGGGAGCAGAGATGGATTTCAGCTAAATGAAGGTGGTGTGTGTGTGTGCGTGTGTCTGTGTGTGTGTCTGTGTATGTACAGGTACAGTTTGTGTGTCATAACAGATAAACAGCACTCCTCTTATCAATGGTTATTATAGACTTTCCGAAGCACCCCTTTATTTGCTTTACAGTGACCCTGACATGTCGGTCCTCGACTGGCTGACCCACACTGACTCTCGCCGGCAGACAGACAATCTGACTCCATCAGTCACTTCCTTCTCTGCTTTGATTTACTTCAATTGCAATTGCGACAACAGAAATCCCCCAAACATGAATTCCCGCTGTGCTTTAAACAGTTGGCCTTGACTTTGAGTTGGGAACCAGAACTGGGTCATGGGTCTGTTTTTGGCAGGTCCCTACTGGACAAAGAAGCAATATATTTTAATGAGCCCCAGCCCCGTGATAAAAGATTAAATTACTCATTTTAGTTCGGAAAAAAAGTGAAGCTCAGACAGGGTCGAATAGGATTGAGTTTTAGAGGGTTGTTTTATCCTACTTGGAGGACTAAAGGACCGAAGAACCTGGCACTACCAAGTGAGGAGGAATACTGTTCTTTCCTTTGACGTTGGAATTGAATTAAGCACTTAGAGGAATAGTGAAGAAAGTGTTTAGCTAAGTAACATGCTTTTGTGACTGGCAGGACTTAAATGAAGGAATCCAAATCACTTTTCCATTCAGGGTAAAACAAGCCCTTAAAAAATGATTTGAAAACAGTATTTCACCTTGCTCTGAGAAAATCTAATTTAAGGGGAAAATAGAGATATACAGAAAACCTGGCGAAATGAAACATATTTGTACGGTGCAAATGGTGTGCAGTGATCACCAATCAGAAAATGCCCTCACAGCAAAAAGGAGGGCAACTTAATTCATTAAAATAATCTTGGCATGTCTTCATGTTGGTTTGAGCCATGACACACATCAAGGCATTGTTCAGGGAGGCCCAATAAAAGCAACACTGACTTAACAGGCAATTGTGTCTGTCTTGCTGCGAGCGCACTCTTAGTCACGGACAGTGAGTTTATTGGGCGGATCAGTGTCAGGAGCACATGCACACATACATACACACACACACACACACACACTCGCACACACTCGCACACACACACAGACCGGCTTTAATAAGCCCACACTTTAATTTAGGCCCCGTCACTACAATGAGGCTTCCAACATCAGACAGCAAATTGTTCTTGTTCAATGAAAAAAAAACATCCTGTCTTCTTGTCTGGAGAGAAAGAAAGACTGGCGGACAAAACAAAAGGAGGGAGGGGGGGGGGGGGGGGGGGGAGACAGTGAGTGTGCAGCCATGTGTGTGTGGATGAGGGCATGGATGTGTATGTGTGCAAGCAGGCCTGTCTACAGTGTGTGCACACAGCAGGGACAGGGAGCTGTGTGTGTGCATCCACCTCCTTGCACACCTGGTGCTTCTGCATATGTGTGTGTGTGTTTCTGTGTGCATATGATGTGTGTGTGTTTCTGTGTGCATATGTGTGTGTTTCTGTGTGCATATGATGTGTGTGTGTTTCTGTGTGCATATGATGTGCGTGTGTTTCTGTGTGCATATGATGTGTGTGTGTTTCTGTGTGCATATGATGTGTGTGTGTACGTGTGCATATGATGTGTGTGTGTTCCTGTGTGCATATGACGTGTGTGTGTACTTGTGCATGTTTCAAACTATCAGGCGGGTATGTAAGAGTACTCCAGGCAGGAGTGTGTGTGGGTGTGTGTGTGGGGGGTGTTCCATGTCTCTACAGCCTCTTGAATATGTTCAGTTAAATAAGCCGATTGTTCTTTAAAAGCTTAATCAAACCCTAATTAGCATAGCTGTAATTGCACTTGCCTCGCGGCTGTGGCCCATTGACATGGATTCCCATGTTAATTATTGTAATTGCCTCGCTAATGCTATGAATACTTCAAAGTTATGCAAATTGTGATGATGAGTAATCCACCAAGTGTTTGAAATGGCTGTCATTAACACACATGCACACAAACACACACACACACACACACACACACACACACACACACACACACACACACGTGCGCGCGCCATGGACAAGCTGATAGTGAGTTGTTGGATATGTTTCCTTGTGATGGAAACATTCACACGGACACGCAGGTGAAGATATAAAACACATTGAAGTACTCAACACTAAGAGATGCATCAGTTAATACAAAGGGACACACACAAACACAGGCACTAATATTATACCCCCCCCCCCCCCCCCCCGCCTACACACCATCCAACTCTCAGATCAAAGTGTTAAATCATAAAGATGAGACGCTCTGAAAGAGTCTAACACTTCAAGCAGGGTGGTGGTTGTATTAGTACAAAGAATTAATGAGGGCGCACAAATACATTCACCCTCTCACACACAAACACACACACACTCTCGATGGCACGTCGCACTATTCTATGGACTAATTACCCTTGGTTCATGTCTCTCATCTCTCTTGCTCACACACAGCATTGAAGGCCTGTTGACTGCTGTAATCCCATGCTAATGCTCCAGGGAGTCAAATCCATGTGACCTCACAGTCTTTGTGCATAAAGAGGCGCTATAATGAGGTCGGTGCTGGAACGCGTGTGCACACACACACACACACACACACACACACACACACACACACACACTTGGTTCTGTGTAAAGCTTGATCTCTCTCTGTCTCGAAGTGAAGATTAATGACTCGGTAAATGAAGGGTCTCTATCAAAGTGTGTGTTCACGTCGTGCAAAGAGAAAGTGTAAGATGTCTATTTGCAAAACATAGTAAATGTCATCAGTGTGCAGCTGCAGGCAGAGTGTCTGACCCACACACACACACACACACACACACACACACACACACACACACACACACACACACACACACACACACACACACACACACACACACACACACACACACACACACACACACACACACACACACACACACACACACACACACACACACACACACACACACACACACACACACACACACACACACACACACACACACACACACACACACACACACACACACACACACACACACACACACACACACACACACACACACACACACACACACACACACACACCGAATACAGTTTGAGGGGGTAACTGTTGTCTTCACTTGTAACCAAATATTTAGTTTTTGAGCATTTTCAAATAACATAAGACTTATTTCAAGATCAGATGTTATACTTGTTCTAAAGACCCAAAGTTGAAAACCCTGAAACCATGGAGTGTTCTTCACAGTACAGACATTGTGGGCTTTGAAATAAATTCCCATTTAAACTGAATTGCATTAGATTAGCCATACAGTCACAAAAGCTCAGTTTACAGACATTTAAGTTCAAGTGCAATTTTCCCATGTGCTTTTAATAAGCACACATTCAACTTGGCCAAGTGTAGGGTATTTGCATAATGTGTACTGTAAAAAGCCTTAGCCATTTGAGCACTTGCAAGTATAATGCCCCATATATGCTCAGAATGAATGGTTAAATGAGGGACCAAAGGAAAAAGTGTTAAATTATAACCCATGTACAAAATTAAATGAAACTCTGTTAAGAGTTTGTGCCTGAATTAACGTCACCAGACTTACAGTTTGAGATAGCTGTAAACACACCACAGTACATTGATAACAGTGGAAATACACTTTACACAGTGTTAGACAAATGTGAATATCATGCTACCATTCGTTTTTATTTCCATTCATTGATTTGTTAAACTAATATGTAGATTAAAATACATGACAATAATACCTCTATATCAATACTTCTGAAAAAACATTGTGATTACGGTAAGATGCTCTGAAAAACAGCGGCAGCAAACACATCTGAAATGTGTTTTAACAGGGATGTCACCGAGTCGTTGATGGAGACAGCGAAGGAAGAGGGCACTCGCATACATCCACAATCATATACATACATATACACATGCATCAACCACACACACACACACACACACACACACACACACACACATAGTGACAGAGTCCACACGGACAGCTCCCAGGAGAGAGCCACTACAACTTCCACCACTTTATTATTGGTCAATTTGGAGGCTTCTTTCACAGGGGTGACATGGCTTAGGAGATGTCACAGCCCAACCAATCAATACCACTCTGAAAGCTCGAGACCCACAGCCAGAGTGTGTGGTTGTGCGTGCGCGTGTGTGTGTGTGTGCGCGCATGTGTCTATGTGTGTGAGTCGCTGAAAGCTGCAGCAGCTGTGGCTGGACTCTACCCTTCTGACCTGTTTACCGGACAGTAATTACATGGGAAGAGACGTCCGTCCAGCTCCTGCTGACCAGCTCCACTAATGAAGTGAAACACAGACAGACAGGAAGACAGGATGGACAGAGACAGATAGACACATACATATAAACAAACAGATGGACGGATATATGGATAGATGGAAACAAAAATACATAATATCCGCTTCCTTCTGCTACAGATGCTGTGTATCGTTTGTGTGTGTCTGCATGCCCGTGTGAACGTGTGCATGTGCGTTCATGTACGTCCGGCACATACCTATATGCGCTTTGTTTTGCCGTTGCCTGTGGCAGGATAGGCCTGACTAGTGGATGAACAAGCCTCACAGCGTGTAAGCAATCCCATGCGCGAGTTTCCATGACAAACCTATTGATTCTATGGATTTCCACCCAAAGTTGTGATAATGATACATCATGGGCGGCTTTGGCAGGACAGACTGCTGGGAGAAGAGGTGGCAAAGCAATTTGCAGCTGTAAAGACTAAAGGGGGGACTCTGATTACTAATACCCCAACGAAACAAAAAGAGAAGGAGAAATATATCCCTCCATGTCTCCGTCCATCCCTCTATCCCTCTCTCCTTGGGTGTCTTGTTTCCTGGTGTGTCGATATGGATGTATGAATTTGTTACAGATGGATCCGGCACAATGGATTGGCTTTGCTGCTTTGTTAAGGATAAGGGGTGCGCAGGCATCATAGACTTTGCTGTGTTTAGCTTGTGTGCAGCAAGAACGGAGCTCAAAGATAAACCCGGTGTATGTATGTGTGCCGTTTTTCTTTGCCAGGCTCAGAGCATCTTATCTCAGCGGCTGAATCCCGAGGTGTTTTATATTATTAAAACTATATATTTCATTTTCTAGCTGAAAGGTACTTTAAATAAATGTACGAGATCTTCTTTTCACGCTACACTGCTGTAAAGTACCACTCTTCAACTGTAAGATGTAACGGCGCGTACTTTGATGAGTTTTAGATTTCAGAGTGATGCAACACGTTCAGTGTAGCAAAGCGCACTCCTTAAGGATATTAGGATGAAGGTTTCCAGGTATTACACAATGTGAGCTGCAAGTTTAAGGTCTATTTCATGTGTTTCATGTTTGTATCTCAGTAGGCTGGCACGTATAAAACAGAGGCAGTTGTGCTTCAGTCAGCGCAGGTTATTTCGAGTTTATAATTTCATTCTGGGAAAAACCTTACAGTATCGAACATAATCCCCCTGAGTGAAAGCATACCCGAAAGACTTTTAATTCAGAGTTCCTGAACAAAAATAACTATCTTTTAAGCCTCTTAAAAATGCTGAAAAATTAGATTTGTGATGCGCCAGTGCAAAAACACAAGTTTGCATGAAAGGCAATAATTTATGGCCCATATTTCACTCTGATGAAAAACCTAAGCAGCGATTATAGTGACTACTCAGCAATCTTCTCTGACATCAAGGCATGTTTTTCCCTCATTCTAATCCACTACATTATAATTATTCAGTCATTTCAACTTTCATAGGGGGAAAATAATCATCTTTTGGTTATGCAAATGATTGGGCCGCTGAAAAGGCCTTCCTTGGCAGATGGCTGGTATTTAAAATGGGGTATGTGGTCATTTGGGTATTTCTGTCCTAAGATAGATCTTTGATTTAATGAAAAAGGGGCTTAGGCTCATTCTGAGGAATATACAATACAATTACTTTATAACCACATCTATGACTATAGTAAGTACATTGTGTCTGTGTGTGCATCCATGTGGCTGTAAAGTTCTGCTGCTACATTGTATTCAACACTTGGTGACCCACATACACATGCTTAATCACAATTTGCTTAGTATCTGATTGCAATTATTGATGTATCTTGTTGTTCATTAATCCTAAATTACTTCTGCATTGTCATCTGCAATTGTATATAAATAATTGCTAGCTGTAACACCGCACATGTTTATCTTATTTCCAAATCATGAAACAAAATGGTTATAAATTAACAAGTAGATTGTTGTAAAGTGCACACATTGTATCTGGTATGTAACTGTCTGATGCCGTCTTGTATAGCTGCATTTCCACTCCTGTATTTATGTCTCAGTCATAAAAGAACAGTCTCCAGCCCCTTTGTCTTAAAGAGAGTGTCGAGCTGCCCGTTGGTTATCCAATCCCCAGCCGTTACGGCCAAATCAGGATAATAACACCTCCCTTTAAACCAAATGACCGCAGCGTGGGACTGCCAGCTAAAATTAATTCCACCTCTGACCAGAGGCGAGAATACCCCACTGCTTAACCCCCTCCACACACCCACACCTAAGCCCCTACTCACACACACAAACACCTAAACACTCACACACGCTGATGCATGCACACGTACTGAATATGGAGGAGTCCTTATTTGCTCTTGCTACTCACTATGCAGTCTTGATCAGAAGGCTGTCAGCAGGCTGCAGCATTTGGACAAACCGCTGTGCAGTGAAGCAAAGATGTCCTTTTTATTATCCGGCCCTGTAATCAAACACTGAACTTTGGAATTATGAAATAACAGAAAGTTGCAAATAAGGTGGACAGGCTAAATATGGGCCTCTTCTGTCTTTCAAGACAAACATCAAATGATCAAGACGAGTACACAAAGAAAGGTAGTTAGTCATCTTGATATGCCTTTAAATAGACTGTTTCACTTCACCACACTTTTAATTGCCCAAAAACTGAAAAATGAAGGTACGAAGTTACTGTACGCTGCAGCAGCTCAGCACGTAGGCTTTTCAAATGTGTACGTTTTGAATGGAACACTTGATACCGCAGTATTAGCTCCCCTCTCAGCAATATTGATTTACAACATCGATATAGGCTGGCTCCCTCCTAATACATTTAAACTCTAAAAACAGCAATATGTCACAGCTACTTGACTGTGATTCTTCAAAATAAACACCATGTTCTAAAAATGCAGCGTGATGCGTGTCTGTTCAGAGCCTTGGGTTTTGTTTTATGCTGGCTGGTTGTTAAGTGACCTTTTGTTAACTCATATTTAAGTGACATTCGTTCTCCTGTCTTGGGGCATACTTTGTCTTTGTTACCAAGGGTCGCAGCTATTCAGATTCCCATGTTGTTCATGCTTTGCACAATCATCGAACCAATAGAGGCTCGGCCTGCCGCGGCCTTTCAGGTGTGTATGCGCAGGCAGAGGTATCAAATGATCAAGATTCATTGCTGCTCATTCGTCTTCACAAAACTGTAGGAAAGAAGTCCAGCTGGAGCCACATTTGATTCCGGGTCCAGTGATTTTCTGATGAAGATATAGAGGTGGTGAGTGGTTTGAGGTGACTTGTAAGAACTAAACCTGTTTTATATACACAGGTCTATGTAATTAGACACAATAATTGTACTGAAAGGGCATGACTCAAACTATGGGTGATGGTTAGATAGGATGTGAGCCGAGTTGGGTGTAACGCGTCAGTAACGGAGTAGTGTAACGCGCTACTTTTATAATTCAGTAATCACACTACAGTTACTAACATTGCCCCGACACGCGTTACTTCGTTACTTTCTAAAATCAGTCATAATCAAACCTCAACAAACACCTGCAAAGAACACATGCTAAGGTGAAGCTAACGCACATAGCTGTTGTTTATTTATATCACACACGTAGTCTGTTCTTCTTCTCTGTTTTCCGGTTGTTTTCTGTTTTGAATGACGAATACACACTACCGCCGCCTGCTGGTAAGGAGAGTTATTGCCACTCACGCATGCGCAGTTCGTACGTGCTCGGCTGAAGTCTTTGCGGTGTGCTCCAGTCTGGCTCCAGTGCAACACATGGCCAACACGCAGGAGAACACGCTGACGCAACAGCGTGAGCAGAGATAGACTGCGCAAAATATACAGATAGCAGGAGACAGAGGACAGCCACGGTCAAATAGCAGGAGACAGAGGACAGCCACGGTCAGATAGGAACACATTCAGGATCTGGATCAGTCTTATGCGACAATGGAAACTGAACTAAAGAGAACATTTGAAACTTTAGCAGTCTGCGTGATCTGCCTGCAGGGAGGGGCGGGCCGGCCCTGCGAGTAAAGTAACGAGTAAAGTAACTAATTACTTTATGTAGAGAGTAACGAAGTAGTGTAATATATTACTTTTTTTAAAGTAATATGTAATATGTTATTTTTGTTTAGTAACGACCCCATCTCTGGATGTGAGCATGTGTGCGAACATGTGTGCGAACATGTGTGCGCCCCCCCCCATGTGTGTATGTGTTGTTTCTAGGGCAAGTCTAAACTCTGTCATGTTGATTAGCTGTAGGTGTTAACACACCAGATCCTGCCTCATCTCATTCTCTTGCCGACTGATCAATGTCACTCTCTGTTGGGCTTCCTTCTCCTCTTCATCACTCCATGCACTCTCTCTTTGTCTCTCCACTTTGCATTGGTTACATTAAGCCATTTGTTAATTTTCGTTTGTGTTATTTATTTGAATACTTTTTTTGAGAGACACCTCCTAAATGTGTCCTGAAGGTGTGTATGATTATGTGTGGTCCTGGTGTTGTGTTGAGATGTCCAGCGTGTTGCTAATTGTTCCCTTTCAGCTGCCACAGGGTTGGCGGCATCAACAGATTGTCGGCTCTCAGCTGCCAGCCTCCCACCAACTGCCTTTGTGCCTCTGCCACTTGACATCTCCATTCGCTGTGTGTGATGATGTAAATAATTACACTCAATTAGCACTTAATTAACAATGCTGAAACAAAAGGACAAGTCCCATGGCGCAACTCATCTCCTCCCTCTCTCTCTCTCTCTCTCTCCCCCGCCACACACACACACATCAGGGAAAACAAAACATGTCAGCTTTTGACAATGTGCCATCTGTCCTCGAGCCAACAGATAGGCTTAGACACACGCACACACAGATACAGCCCCTCTGCGCCCATAAGACATGCAGAAAACACTAATCGGGTCCTGAGGCGAACATAATTACAGCTTGCCATGTTAATTACCTAACAATTAGCAGCCATCTCTTCCAATGGGCAATCAATGAATTAGCTTGTGAATCCAATGTGTGGCAGACAAGCCCACCCAACCACTCGCTTCTCCAACTTATTCTTTGACACTTTTGGTACATACAGTATCTTCTACGAAAAAAATAAGCACCTACACGGAAGAGAAAATAGGAATTAATTCACACGTCCAATTAGCTTATCTTATATCCCAAGGTGGATTGTAAAACCGTTTTACACCTTCAGTAAGCAATGTGGTCAAGAATTTCATTTCTGCTTCTCCATATGCACCCGATGCCCGAGGGCAGCAGTTTAAAATTCAATGTAAGACAGGCTGAGGGGGGAAAAACGTTAAAAAATAATCACAATAGAGGAAATTGAACAAATTGTGTGTCTTGTATTGCTCTGTCTTTGTAATTCCCGCTCGTTATCGAATGAATAATGAGAAGATCTTGCTGCTGTGAGGCCAAATATGAATCTTAATGCCAATTTTGATTGGAAACAAATTGGTGGAGCAGGTGCAGTCCTGAGACTAATGATCAATACAAAAAAAACTCATATTTCATCATCTTTTAGAGGACCAAAAAAGCTATCAGTTTGAAAAATGTGCACCCTTTACCAGAGAAATCATCCATCACTGCTGCTATTGGATTTCCAATATTAAAACTCCAATATGGAAGTCATATAGGCTGATAACACAATCAGATTGAAAATTGAGAAAAATTCACCTCCTTCTGATAAATGTATATCACGGATTAGTGCACTTGGATGGTTGCTTCCTCTGAGGAGAAATAAATGAATGCGTTGACCTCTTGGAAGGTGAGCAAACGTTGTGCTGTCTCTTGTTGCTTTCAAGCCAAACGGAGCAGCAACAGTGCAACTAAAAACACCGCCACGCGCCATCAGCACATTTATAGAAGCTCGCATTATTTGATGTATATAATGAAATTGCGCCTCTTTCTCTCGCCCTTATAGAATGTTTTATTCCTCTCATTACTCTTCATATTGCAGTGGATATTACTCTTGATATTAGAGAGGTACAGATTGGCCTTTAGCTTCTTTAGATTACTGAAATCTGAGGCCACATGTATGCGGAGGTAATTCATTCACCTTGATTGCCTTGTGTTATCTGTATACTATGCCTCTGCCTGCCTGCTGTGGAGCTGCTGGGGACATATTATACACCGTGGAAATCAAGGTGTGATTGGCATATATACGTTTCTACATACAGCCCATGCTAATAAATTAAAAACATTAGACGACAGTCCAAAACGTAAACACCTTCTTTCTCCCTCTCTCAGCATCGCCATCACAGACCACAGTGGCCATGCTAGTCCAAGCCACAGACAGCTCTCTAATAGGCCCGGCTGTCTCCTTCTTAATTTGCTGAAATTGCAAAATCAATAGGTGTAGTCGTAGACGCCCGCTCCCTGTTTTAGTGGGAAAAGATAAAGTCTATGGGAAGGCAATCTTCACTTTCAATTTGCTCCCTGTTCAGCATCAGGGCCGAAGTGCTTATCAGTCTACTTAAAGAGGCCCTATGCCTGTCTCTGGTGGGGAGTACTGGTGGACAGGCAAGGGTTCATTAGGTGTACTGGAACGCTTGGGAAACACACTCTCACACACATCACTCTGCTGATCTGTACAGCCCAAATAGTGTTAGCGGTATTAAATATTGTCTGCTATGCACATGTGTTTCGTTTTCTAAACTAGACCGCTCCTTCCGTGTCATTTTTCTTGTAAGAACATTTTGGATTAAACTTCTTCTTCTCTCCTATCAACACAGCAGCCCCACCTACGACTATAGCTGGCTCGATGTGAAAACTTTAATGCTTAGTATCTCAAGACTCTTTATGAACTCAGGGAGGGGTCTTCTAATTCCAAGCTCACAGGGATTATGTGACAACATCTTGGCTAAATCCTTTCCTCTAAAATCTGTCACTATAAGCCACTGGAATTGTAGATTTTCATAAGAGAGCAGTCTCTAAATTCAGAGACAGAGTAACCACCTGCACATCTGGGCGGCTGCAATATGGACGACTGTTTTTATGCATGTGAATACATCAGAGTGGGCATTTATTTTAGATATAGCTCTGTCGTAACAGGTGAATGCATATTTTCAAGTGTGTGTGCGTGTGCGTGTGTGTGTGTGTGTGTGTGTGTGTGTGTGTGTGTGTGTGTGTGTGTGTGTGTGTGTGTGTGTTCTAAGCAGCTCTTGTCAGTAGGATCTTTTGTCTCAGCGAGGCTGGTCGTCCTTTCCTAATCTCCCCTTGATGCTGCATTTACCCATAATCCTTTCTTTCATTAACTGCCCTCCACGTACAGCGCCACCTTTATTGCAGTCTTTCACTTTCTAATTGCAAAGAGACAAGAGCAGGGGGAGGTGAGAGAGGCTGAGTGGGTGGTGGGTGCATTCAGAGCATCTGCACGAGAACTTGTTGTTTGTGGAGGCCAGACCATAATCGAGGGGAGAGAGGGTGGGGTTGGCTTTGTGCTTGATTGCAGAAATAATTTCACATGTTGTAGAAAAGAGCTTAAAGAAAAAAAAATGTTAATCTGGATATTAAGAACATTATATGTCCGGGTTAAAGGGGTCACAGCCGTGCCTGCTCTTGGCAGGAAATCCATAGAAATTAGAAACAGGATTTTGATGATGAAGATGAGCCAGGAGGAGCGAGGGAGGGGGAGGTTAATGCGTGTTCCACCATTATAACTACAATCGTACAAATTCGTGGATTTTCTAATTACTTTGTGACTTCAAAACATTTTTCAAATTGTGCCACATTGTAATGCAATAAGCAGATTTAGCAGCAGAGAGGAGGAGAGACAGAGACAGAGAAGGAGAGGGGAGGGAATAGAAAATGTTTCCAAAACATCCACCGGTGGGTTGCATTTAAAAAATGTTGTTTTTATGTTGTTAGCACGAAGCAACAAAAAAAAAGAAAAGAGGGAGGGCGGAGGGGAGAAATAAGGGAGGGGAGAGGTTCAATTTTGAAAACATTCGTACCGATGCATATTTATGACCCTGCGTCATAAATGCACTTTATGATAAGGCAAATAATTCACACAGCGCATCGCAGACATCACTTTAACATATTCTATAAGCAGAGTTAAAGACCGCCTTGTTTGCCATTTCCTATTTCACAATAGCCCCCCCCCTCCTTCTCTCTCTCCTCCCCACCTGCTCCCCCCAGCCCTCTCTCTCTCTCTCCACCAATGAGCGCCGGCTTCAGTGAGGCCCTATACTCGGTTACACACTGGCCCCTATTGGTCGTCTTACCACTAAAAAGGGATGCATGCAGAATTGCATTTATACAAATGTTCAAGCAATTGTTTTTTTTGTATATTTCAGAAAAGATTAAGCTGCAGGGAATTTCATTTATCCAACATGATGTTATTTTTTTAAGATTTTTTTTAAATCCTTGAAAGAAAATAAAGGACAAAATGAATGAAAATATGACATAAATGGTATAAATAAAATACTATTGAAATCTTAAATGTAATGTTTATATCATTTAAACTGTACATTAATTATAATAAAGTATGTCTGAATTGATTGCATAGTTTTCATATTGATCTCTTTTCTCTTTTTTTCAGCCAGACATAAATATTTGCTCAGGTCTGAGGGAATGGATATCACAGTCAGAAACATGGCAATTGATCTCAATAGTAATATCCCTCAATTAATGTTGGGAGTTCTCTTTTTCCAGGGAGGAACAGTGCGTCAGTACATTTCTGCAGCTAAACACATGATTATACTTAAGCCCCTGTAGTTAGGTGTGCCCAATTTCCACACACTAACACAGAAGGAACACAAGGTCACACACTGAGAGAGTCAGGCAGAAAGGGCCAGAAATGGAGGACAGAGTGAAAGACGAAGTACCGAATATAGAAGGAAGGTGTGTCATGGCCACATTTTTGGTAGAGAAAAAAAGCGATTTTCCAAACTGGATAACGGATAACCTCTGCGTAGCTGATGTCATGAAATGACAAAATGTTCTCTTGTATTTGGTGATGGACTCATATTAAAGCCAAACATCCAGATTCAGGAAGTGGAAGAAAACTAATTGAAATTTGAAAGAGTGCAAAATTGCAAAGAAAAATAATATTGAACTATTTGTATCATAATTTGTTAGTCATAAAGAACAAAAATGTTCTCTGGGTTCATCCTCTGGAATCTAATATATGAGTATCCCTCATGTATCATTGTAAATTGATATCTTTGTGTTTTGGACCTTTCGCTGACATTTGAAGACGTCACCTCGGGTCCTGGGAAGTTGCAATGGGCAGTTTTTCAATATCAATGTTTTTGACACTACACACACTGAATGATTAATCCAACAATAATTTGTGCAGATGAATTGATTTTGGAAGTGTTTGTGAGTTGCAACTTCAAAACTTAGAAGCATGGCAGCAAGAGCAATATAACAATATCTATTGTAATGTGATACAAATGTAAATGAATGTAATAACTCTGACTTACATTTCCAGCATCAGTTTGATAAAGCACGTCGATTTTATATGCCTTTAAATACACTTGATTAAATGGAAAGCTCAACTCTTAGATCGTTTTTTTAATTAAATTCCCAGAAAATAATACATAATAAATGTCCACATCATTATTTGAAATGTAGTGAATATTTATGCTACTGTGCTAAAACAGTTTTGTAAGTCAAGAAAACCAAAAGGATTTGTAACTTTTTCCTTCTTCTAATTCCAAAAGTACTTTGTGGAGTAAAAGGAATTTCAAAATCATTCTGAATAGAAGAATAGTCACCCCTATTCATTCCACTAAAATACATTTCTTCAGTTTGTGGACATAGTTTGATGCATTCATCTTTCCAAAGTACAACCACAATAATCCACAAAAGATCCAGAATCAAATGTTCTTTTAAGACGTCTGATAGTTAACTGTTGCATTAGAAGACCTGACTGTGGCGTTGGAAGGCAGTTGTAAAGCAACTTTGCAATGCAACAGATCCATGCTGAAGTTGTCATAAAGGCCTTTTTTTATATGCACCGCATGTGAGATTGCATCTGTCACCACACACTCAGACGGCACATGCACATTTATCCTCAGCTCCTCACACTGAACAAAAAACACCAAATGTATACATCAATACAGCCATATATTTTGTTTGCTCTGACAGCTTTTCAACAGTTACTCTTCCCTATGCAAATGAGCCGACTCTCCCACTCCCAATCGTGGTGAAGTGATATGAGCCGCTGAATATAAATGATTAGGAATGATTGATAGACCCTCCCACTCACCGCCCTCCAAAGACAGATAGAAATTCAGACAGACGTATGCATCTCTCTCGCTCCTTCCTCACATTTACTCTCTGTCTCTCTGACTCTGTCTCACCCCCTCATTGCTAAAACCACCCTTTCACAGTTATGCAAATAAATAAAAAAAAGTGAATTGTCTACAAGTTTGAAAAAATAACTTTACAATGCTTTATTTGAGCTTTCTGAGCCGGGAAAAAAGTCAATAATCACCTTATGTTCTTAATACCGACCTCAAGTTAGGTTCCAACTAAAACTAATGGCTATGCTTTCTTTGCTTTATTCAGAATATTATTCAAATATAATTCACGATAGAAGGTGCCAGAAAGAACAAAGATATTTTGAGTAGCTTTAGTTGAACGTCAACTAAACTACAGGACCTGACCACCAGCATACATGAATAAATCAACTCAACGGTCCATGAGAGTTTTCAATAAGTCACTGCAGCCATTTTAAATCCCTCAAGGTGTCAACTCCCCATCACGTCGAGCCCTAACGCTTGGCAAGTAACTGCTGAAAAATCCATCTAACTGCTCCTGCAACACCTCGACTGACAGCACAGCTCTGCTCACTCAGTGCATTAAAATGTGACTGCAGGTGTACCGTACCTGTGCGCGCACTTACCGGGAACAAACCGGCAAGCAATGAAGAAACGAGAGCCGGACTCAAGAGGGCCAAACTCGAGCAGGGGCCTCTTTAAAACAGGCACAAGATTTAGAGAGTTTACAATCAGAACATACCAAAACCACAAGACTGAAAATACACAACGCTGTGGACAATGCAATGTGAGAACACAATAAGAGATGAGACTATGTGGAACAACGGCATGCCGACGCAGACAAACACCAAATATCTACAAAAGAACGTATTTACCCGACTGTTTCCATCCGTTCCCTTTCCCAAATGCCCGACTGGCCAGGTGTGTGTATGTCAGTGTGTGTGTGTGTGTGTGTGTGTGTGCTACTGTTGGAGGGGTCTGTGTGTGATTTCTTTCAGACAGGAGACTGGAAATGGGGTAGAAGCCATTACACTGGGAGACTCACCCAGAGCACCCCGAAATGAGGGGCAGGGGCCTGTCAGCACGCATGGGTGTGTGTGTGTGTGTGTGTGTGTGTGTGTGTGTGTGTGTGTGTGTGTGTGTGTGTGTGTGTGTGTGTGTGTGTGTGTGTGTGTGTGTGTGTGTGTGTGTGTGTGTGTGTGTGTGGTGTGTGTGTGTGTGTGTGTGTGTGTGTGTGTGTGTGTGTGTGTGTGTGTGTGTGTGTGTGTAGGCAGGGTCCAGCCGGTGACCTTCTTCCAATGAGCCCCCCATGATTTATTTACTGTGCCCTTATCCAACCTCTTGCAGCGTGCGCACACACACACACACACACACACACACACACACTCGGGGGGAAAACACATGATTTCTAGTATTTCAGTGATAAGGGGGAATCTGCTAATGTGGCTTTTTCCCACTCGGGACAGAACAGGCAGGAGGAAATGGTGTTTGGTGCGGGAGGACACATCTGTCACACTATCTCTTACTGCAGTAGCATCTTATTTCCCCTCCATTTCTCTGCTCTCGCCTCATTTTAGCTCCTTCTCCAGAGCCGATGTCTGCCCCTCACCCTTATTCTCCCATCCTCACCCTCCCTGTCTTCCCCGCTCACATTTTTGCACCGCCCAGAGTGGAGGGTGTCGAGGGTGTCGATGCCATATCCTGCTCTCACTTTCTCTCACTCTTTCCTTCTTCTTTTCCCTTTTTCTCTCTCATTCATTTGTTTCCTGTCTCCCTCACTTTCCCTCTCTGTGTCTCTCTGCGAGGGGGGTGGGGTTTAGCTGTCGTGGAGCGAGATGAATTTCTGATTGCTGTCGGGGAGCAGCGAGCGCTCTCATTGGTCAGAATAAGCTGGGGAGGAGAGGCAAAGGCTGTAGAGAAGGAAAAAAAAAACGACAATTTTTTTTCATTGGCTGCATATGACCATAATTGCACCCCTCCCTTTTTCTCCCCCTCCGTTTCCCTCTCTCAGCAGAGCAGCAGCAGGCTATAATTTGAACCACCGGAGCCAATTATGCAGATTAGCTTGCCCCAGGTTGACCAATGACCTTCTCCCCCCGTTTACATTTGTTTACAATATGCAAATTACCGCCAAGTTCAAAAACTCACTAGAGGGTGTCAAAACACCTTTAGACTAACATCGTACCGCCACAAAAATGCCACACACACACACACACACACACACACACACACACCTTAGCAGGAGATGCCGTTTGATTAAGTGTTTCGGGGCGATTTGTACAATGAGGACTTCTTAATATTGCAGGGTTTTGAGTTTACACTCCAAAATGTTAAGACACTTTTCTCTTTTTATCCTTCCTACTTTCTTTCTCTACATCCTCTCCTCATTTCCCCACTCTTGCCTTCTCATTTTACTCCCTCCTCCTTCCTCCGCCGCCGCCCCCCCCCACCACCACCTCCCCCGTTGTTACAGAGATGGAAGCTGGTCTGTCTAATTAGCTGTATGGTTTACCTTGGCTCAGTGGGGCCTGGCTGCCTTAGCCGGGTTTAAACAGGGAGATGGACGGACTGAAACCCTAGGCTGTAATTAGAGACAGGCGCACTGAGGGCACACCAATGCTGACACAGAACCTCTGTTCTACACACACACACACACACACTACAGAACGCTTGGGAGGCACACAAGCTTGTGGCAAACATTCACACAAAATGCATGAAAACAAAAAAGGTATAAGTACCATCCATCTAGGCACGAATAAAAACACACACATGCAGAGAGTTAGCATCCACTTCTGCCAACACACAGCAGTGTCTCTGTGTCCCTGATGCACACACAAACACACACACTGTACGGTCCTAAATATACATGAGTGCTCCCATTTGGTTCCATCTCTTATTCCAAGTCATATTTGTGTGGTTTATTCTACTGTGTTCCAGCAAGATGTCCCCAAACACAGCACCAATTATGTCTCTTCCCCTCACCTCATCTATTCCAGCCTGTTTCTATTCGTTCCTTTTTTAACACTCGTTTGCTCCTCTCTCCCCATCTTGTCCCGTGATTTATTACTTCTTTCTTCTGATTTTAATTCCCCCTCTCTCCGTTACAATTGTCCACTCTGTAGGGCCTATTTCTATTTTCCTGCAGTACAGATTAAAAAGGCACACCACTGCAAATCGGCCAAAGACACCACACCGAGCCGATGCCGCACACATGAGCGAGCACGCACGTCTGCAGCTGGTCTGATTGCTCTGGAAGTGTTGTGTTTATTCCCCTCAAAGTTAACTTCATCAAAACAAGGAACAAAGAGACAGAGCCAATCAATGAAATTCATTAATGAAAACTGAAATGCATTTTATTCTTTTCTAATTACACGCATTGTAGCTCATAATTGAGCGGGGTGTATCAGACTTGAGATTACTTCACATTCGTACGTGTGGCTCTGTGTGTGTGTGTGCGTTAATGTGTGTGCAAAAGAGTGAGAGAAAGACAGGCATACAAAGAGATGAGTGTGAAGAAAAAAAGTGATATCAAGAGAGGACAGAGGGAGGAGGGAAATGAGACAGACAGAGAAATATGAGCCAATGGATTGTATCGTATGTGTTTTCTCTGGTACTATACTGCCCCCCTCTGTTTGTGCACGGAACAACATCCTCTGTCAGTCAGCTGTGGAGTGTGTGATGAGACCTTCTGTCCCACATCCTTTCAACACACAGCAGACAAACTGAACAGGCACACTGCATCAAAACGCCATGTATAACTTTGATACGAGTTCATAGTTTGACAGTATAAACTAGATTTGGGTGAGCTTATTGACTTCCCAAGGGAGACATCTTGGCAGAAAGCTCAAAAGGGAAGGGAAAAGAAATGTGTGAAGACAAAGCAAGAATTGATTAGATTTTCTTTTTTTTCTATACTTACTTTCGTTTTATCTGTTTTGTCATGAATTCATGTCAGCACAACAACCCTGCCGTTACGTCTCATTGCTAAATTGTGATTGTTGTTCCCGAGATTAAAGCGGACCGTTCTAAAGAGAGCATGTACTTACAGTCATATTGTTTTAATGTGGTGTGACAACTGCAAGGCACCGTCATCCACATCGTGCATCCAGGAGGCGCAGACACC
>JAMFTG010002229.1:17500-37515 GCA_023974075.1 Chaenocephalus aceratus | reverse complement strand
CCCGTGTGCCTGTTCTGTTGCTGATAGCTTATTAACTTAAACTTAATCGATGGTTTTAAAACTCTTGATCACGGCAACCTGCCTGACGTTGTAATCACACGTTACTACAGCTTAAGCACTCACAACTCTCCTTCTCTTAGCGACTGTAACTGTAACTCCACAGTTGCCTACACTCTTTTCGGGTTTGCTAACGGTAGCTACTTTAGCTTGATAGCTAGCCATGGCTCTTTCCCCACCTTCTGGTGCTATTTCCTGCTCTTCCTGTCTCATGTTTGGTTACTTCCCGGCCTCCCTTACTGGTAAGGATACATGTGTTAAATGTAGTATAGTTGTTAGGTTGGAGGCGGGAATCATAGCCATAGAAGCCCGGCTCCGCATATTAGAAAGTAACTCAGCTAAAGTAAAGCCCATGTTAGCATGTGCGGACCGGCAAAATGTAGCTCCTCTTAGCCGTCCCCCGGCAACTCCCGAGCAGCAGGGAGGCTGGGTGACTGTTCAGAAGGGGCATAACGCGAAACCCGCAGGTCCCCACCAACCCGTTCACGTATCTAACAGATATTCCCCACTCAGCGAGACACCCGCTGAGAAGCCAACTCTGGTTATTGGTAGCTCTATTATGAGACACGTGAATTTAGAGACCGAAGCCTCCACAGTCACATGCATTCCGGGGGCCAGAGCGGGCGACGTTGAGGCGCATCTTAAACTGCTGGCTAAAGATAACGTAAATACAGTAGGATTGTTATTCACGTCGGTGGTAATGATGTTCGTTTACGCCAATCAGAATGCACCAAACTTAATGTGGAGTCGGTGTGTAGTTATGCTAAAACAATGTCGGACACCGTAATCTTCTCTGGTCCCCTCCCCAATCTGATCAGTGATGACATGTATAGCCGCATGTCATCATGTCAGCGCTGGTTGTCTTGGTGGTGCCCAGCAAACAATGTGGGCTTCGTAAATAATTGGACAGCCTTCTGGGGAAAACCTGGTCTGATTAAGAGAGACGGCATTCACCCTACTTTGGAAGGTGCAGATCTCATTTCGGCAACATTTCAGGGCTTTGTGGACTTAATCCA
Source organism: Chaenocephalus aceratus (assembly GCA_023974075.1). Classification (NCBI taxonomy): domain Eukaryota; kingdom Metazoa; phylum Chordata; class Actinopteri; order Perciformes; family Channichthyidae; genus Chaenocephalus; species Chaenocephalus aceratus. The sequence goes on along the minus strand of JAMFTG010002229.1, from coordinate 36,442 downwards.
TGACAAACTGGAGTTGAGACCAGGAGGCAGAGTCGCAGTCTTACACCTCTTCTCTGCGCTCTCTCCTAGGCAGTCACCCATAGGAAATCCCCAACCCAATAAAATACCCAATATTAGCGGTGTGTGTGTCTGCCCAAGGACAATTTAAGGTCAAACCTAATAGAGGTGTCATACATAATAACCTAATAAAAGTAAATGTAACAACTACTACAGTGCAACAAAACAGGAAGATTAAATGTGGTCTCTAAACATAAGATCTCTAGCATCTAAAGCAATATTGGTAAATGATTTAATATCAGATTATAATATTGATATATGCTGTCTCACTGAAACTTGGTTGAGACATGAAGAATATGTCAGCATAAATGAGGCCACTCCACCCAGCCATGTCAACACTCATATTGCTCGAGGCACGGGCCGAGGAGGTGGAGTTGCAGCAATCTTTGACTCAAGTTTACTTATCAATACTAAACCAAAATGTAATTATACCTCTTTTGAAAGCCTCGTGTTTAGTCTTACGCATCCGACCTGGAACACTTTGCAGCCAATCTTATTTGTTACAGTGTATCGTGCACCAGGTCCTTATTCAGAATTCTATCAGAATTCTCTGAGTTTTTATCAGCGTTGGTTCTTAAAACAGACAAAGTAATTATCGTAGGTGACTTTAATATTCATGTTGACGATGATAAAATAGCCTTACTGTTGCATTTAACTCTATATTAGATTCTGCTGGTTTCTGTCAGAGTGTAAATAAACCAACCCACTGTTATAATCACACTCTCGACCTTGTTCTGACTTATGGTATTGAAATTGAGCAACTATTAGTCGAACCGCATAATCCTGCTTTATCCGACCATTTCTTAGTAACTTCTGAAGTACTGTTACTAGACTACAAAGCATTAGCCAAAAGCTCCTGCAGCAGAAACCTATCTGTTAGTGCTATAGCCACATTTAAGGAAGAGATTCCACCAATACTTAACTCGATAGCATGTCTGCATGTAGGGGAGGAAACTTATACAACATGTACACCACCCCAAATTGATCATGGTGTTGATAGTGCTATAGATGCGCTGCGAATAAAATTAGACTCTGTTGCTCCTTTGAAAAAGAAGAAAATAAAACAACATAGATTAGCTCCATGGCATAATGCCCAAACCCGCAAAATAAAGCAAAAGTCTAGACAACTTGAAAGGATATGGCGTTCCACTAAACTTGAAGAATCTCGTTTAAATTGGCATATTACTCTCAATGAATATAAGAAAGCACTGCGTAAAGCGAGAGCAGCTACTACTCTTCATTAATAGATGAGAATAAGAATAATGCAAGATTTCTTTTCAGCACTGTAGCCAGGCTGACAGAGAGCCACAGCTCCATTGAGCCTTCTATTCCCTTAGCACTCAGTAGTAATGATTTTATGTGCTTTTTTAACGATAAAATTGTTACTCTTAGAAACAAAATTAATGACCTCTTGCCTTCGACCAGTATAGTGTTATCAACAGCTCCCGGAATCGTAAGTTCTAATATTACACTAGATAGTAAACTAGAATGCTTTCAGCCATAAACCTTGAACAATTACATTCAATGATTCTCTCTTCTAAACCATCAACGTGCATGTTAGACCCAATTCCAACTCAGCTGCTGAAGGAAGTTTTTCCATTAATTAGCACTTCTTTATTAAATATTATGAATATGTCTTTATTATCAGGCTATGTTCCACAATCATTCAAAGTAGCAGTGATAAAACCGCTTCTTAAAAAGCACAACCTCGATCCAGAGGTTTTAGCCAACTATAGACCTATTTCTAATCTTCCGTTCCTCTCAGAGATTCTTGAGAAAGCGGTCGCAAAACAGCTGTTACTTAAAAAACAATGATTTATCTGAAGACTTTCAGTCTGGCTTTAGAACACATCATAGCACAGAGACAGCTCTGGTTAAAGTCACAAGTGATATTCTAATGGCCTCGGACAGGGGACTTGTCTCTATTCTTGTTTTGCTCGATCTTAGTGCTGCATTTGATACTATCGACCATGATATCCTATTGCAAAGACTAGAGCACTTAGTTGGCATACAGGGAACTGCTTTAGGCTGGTTTAGGTCCTATCTATCTGAACGCTCTCAGTTTGTACGTGTTAACGATGAATCTTCCACGCAAACCAAAGTTAGCCATGGAGTGCCACAGGGCTCAGTGCTCGGACCTATTCTGTTCACATTATATATGCTTCCGTTAGGCAGTATTATAAGGAATCATTCTGTAAACTTTCATTGTTATGCGGATGATACTCAACTATATTTATCAATCAAGCCTGATGAAATTAATCATCTAAATAAAATTCAAGACTGCCTTAAGGACTTAAAAACGTGGATGACCTTAAACTTTTTGATGTTAAACACGACCAAAACTGAAGTTATTGTACTTGGCCCGAAGAATCTACGAAACAAATTATCTAAAGACATACTAACTATGGATGGCATTAATTTGGCCTCCAGTGAGACTGTAAGGAATCTTGGTGTTATATTTGATCAGGATTTATCCTTTAACGCCCACATAAAATCAATTTCAAGGACCGCCTACTTCCATCTACGTAACATTGCAAAAATCAGGCATATCTTGCCTCAAAACGATGCAGAGAAACTAGTCCATGCATTTGTTACTTCTAGGCTGGATTATTGTAACTCTTTATTATCAGGGAGTACCAAGAAGTCAATCAAGTGGCTTCAGCTGATTCAAAATGCTGCGGCTCGTGTACTAACCAGAGTTAGGAAAAGGGACCACATTACTCCTGTTCTGGCTGCCTTACACTGGCTCCCTATAGAACACAGGATAGAATTTAAAATTCTTCTTCTCGCCTACAAAGCCCTTAATGGGCAGGCGCCATCTTACCTTAAAGAACTCATTATACCCTACTGTCCTACTAGGGCATTGCGTTCCAAGAATGCAGGGTTGTTGGTTGTTCCTAGAATCTTTAAAAGTACAATGGGAGCCAGAGCCTTTTCTTATCAAGCTCCACATTTGTGGAATCAGCTTCCAGTTTGTGTTCGGGCGGCAGACACCCTATCCGTTTTTAAGAGTGCGCTTAAGACCTTCCTTTTTGATAAAGCTTATAGTTAGGGCTGATTAGATTCAGCCCCTAGTTTTGCTGATATAGGCTTAGTTTGTCGGGGGACATCTTACTTCTTCCTTCTCTCTGTCTATACCCGTGTACACTCATGTTCCGATTAACCCAGCTTCCCCAAATGTCTTTCTTTTTGGTGTCTATATACGCTGGGATCCGGAGTCATGGATGATCCTGCGGTCCTGTGTCCTGGATCGCGAGCGCTGGATCTTGAGTCGTGGCTGTGGTCCTGGATCATAGGTCCTGGATGGATATCCTCGTGGATTCATCTTCCTATTATACACACATGCATTTCCAAACATCTGGACTACCTATGTTGCAAATGTATTATCTTTTCAATTTACACACGGCATCTATTGCACGTCTGTCCGTCCTGGGAGAGGGATCCCTCCTCTGTTGCTCTCCCTGAGGTTTCTCCCATGTTCCCTTTAAACTGGGTTTTCTTTGGAAGTTTTTCCTTGTACGATGTGAGGGTCTAAGGACAGAGGGTGTCGTATTGTCATACTGATATTCTGTACACACTGTGAAGACCACTGAGACAAATGTAACATTTGTGATATTGGGCTATATAAATAAACATTGATTGATTGATTGATTGACTCACTTGCCCCCCTCATTACTCCACTGTCTCCTTCACCCTCTCAGCCCTGGTTCACCACCAGTCTCCGTGCCATGAAAGCCTCTGGCCGCCAACTGGAGCGGCTCCACAAAAAATCAGGCCTCACCGTCCATCTGGAGGCGTATAGAGAACATGTCAAATCCTACAAGGACGCCCTCTCAAAAGCTAAGGCACACTACTACTCCTCACTCATCGGGGACCAGCAACACCACCCCCGTATGCTCTTCTCCACCATAAACAGCCTACTCCGCCCAATTAACCCCCCCCAACCCAGCAGACGCCCCCGAGCTTTGCACCAGGTTCCTTGACTTCTTTGAGGACAAAGTCAACTCCATCCACCAGGAACTCCAGGCCTCTGCCCCATCCCATCCACATGCCACACCACCTCCAGTCAGTGTTCGTTCAACTCAACACCTGCCTCCATGTTGTCTCTCCTCCTTTGCACCAGTGGATGCCACACAGGTTACCAAACTTGTCTCAAAAGCTAAGGCTACAACCTGCTCCCTCGACCCCATGCCCTCTGCCCTGGTCAAAACTTGCCTACCCATTCTCTATTCCACCATTGTTAAAATCATCAACTCCTCCCTGGAATCAGGCAAGGTTCCCGCCGTCCTCAAGATAGCAGCTGTCACCCCCATCATCAAAAAACCTGGTCTGGACCCCGAGGACCCCAGCAACTTCCGGCCGATCTCCAACCTTCCTTTTCTTAGCAAGATCATGGAAAGAGCAGTTGCTGCCCAGCTCCACCATCATATGTCCGACCATGAGCTCTACGAACCCTTCCAATCAGGCTTCAGATCCAACCACAGCACAGAGACGGCCCTTATTAAAATAACCAATGACCTCCCTCATAGCCGCCGATTCAGGCCTCGTCAGCATCCTCATCCACCTGGACATCTCCGCCGCATTCGACACAGTCTCCCACACTATCCTACTCAACCGCCTATCCGTCTACCTTGGCCTCTCTGGTACAGCCCTCTCCTGGTTCCATTCCTACCTCTCCAACAGGCAACAGTTTGTGACCATCGGAAAATCCAGCTCTCCCCCAGCCCCTGTGAACCAAGGTGTGCCGCAAGGTTCAGTGCTCGGCCCCCTTCTATTCAACATCTACATGCTCCCCCTCGGTGAAATCATCCGCCGACATGGTCTCAACTTTCACTCCTATGCCGACGACACCCAACTCTACATCAGTACCAATCCATCATCCCAGCTACCCTCACTGTCACTTGTCAACTGCCTCAGCGACATCCAAGCCTGGATGTCAAAAATCTACTTAAACTCAACAATAACAAAACAGAGGTCATGGTTGTGGCCCCAAAAACACTGCTCCGGAAGGTTGGAGATCTGCTCCTCACCGTCGATGGCGGCTCCATCCACCCTTCCCCTGAGGTTCGCAGCCTGGGCGTCACTCTGGACTCTAGCCTCACCTTCAACTCCCACATCAGGTCTACCGTCAAAAACCGCTTTCTTTCACCTACGAAACATCTCCAGACTCCGGCCCTCTCTCCCCGACCCCGTTGCAGAAACATTAATTCATACCTTCATCTCCTCTCGTCTGGACTTCTGCAATGGAGTTCTGTTCGGGGTCACCAGCAAAGCCCCGGACAGGCTCCAGTACGTCCAGGACTCTGCAGCCAGGCTCCTCCCCCACACTAAGCCCTGGCAACACATCACCCCCACCCTCAATCACTCACAGAAAGCATTCTCAGCAACACTCTCTGGTTGCGGAAGGAGGAACCTATTGCGGTGAGCATGGTGTAACTTCCGGTTGTTGTCATCTCCGGGTATCCCGTGTGCCTGTTCTGTTGCTGATAGCTTATTAACTTAACTTAATCGATCGTTTTAAAAACTCTTGATCACGGCAACTGCCTGACGTTGTAATCACACGTTACTGCAGCTTAAGCACTCACAACTCTCCTCTTAGCGACTGTAACTGTAACTCCACAGTTGCCTACACTCTTTTCGGGTTTGCTAACGGTAGCTACTTTAGCTTGATAGCTAGCCATGGCTCTTTCCCCACCCTCTGGTGCTATTTCCTGCTCTTCCTGTCTCATGTTTGGTTACTTCCCGGCCTCCCTTACTGGTAAGGATACATGTGTTAAATGTAGTATAGTTGTTAGGTTGGAGGCGGGAATCATAGCCATAGAAGCCCGGCTCCGCATCTTAGAAAGTAACTCAGTTACAGTAAAGCCCATATTAGCCAGTGCGGACCGGCCAACGGTAGCTCCTCTTAGCCGTCCCCCGGCAACTCCCGAGCAGCAGGGAGGCTGGGTGACTGCTCAGAAGGGGCATAACGCGAAACCCGCAGGTCCCCACCAACCCGTTCACGTATCTAACAGATATTCCCCACTCAGCGAGACACCCGCTGAGAAGCCAACTCTGGTTATTGGTAGCTCTATTATGAGACACGTGAACTTAGAGACCGAAGCCTCCACAGTCACATGCATTCCGGGGGCCAGAGCGGGCGACGTTGAGGCGCATCTTAAACTGCTGGCTAAAAATAAACGTAAATACAGTAGGATTATTATTCACGTCGGTGGTAATGATGTTCGTTTACGCCAATCAGAATGCACCAAACTTAATGTGGAGTCGGTGTGTAGTTATGCTAAAACAATGTCGGACACCGTAATCTTCTCTGGTCCCCTCCCCAATCTGATCAATGATGACATGTATAGCCGCATGTCATCATTTCAGCGCTGGTTGTCTTGGTGGTGCCCAGCAAACAATGTGGGCTTCGTAAATAATTGGACAGCCTTCTGGGGAAAACCTGGTCTGATTAAGAGAGACGGCATTCATCCTACTTTGGAAGGTGCAGATCTCATTTCGGCAAACATTTCAGGGCTTTGTGGACTTAATCCATGACAAACTGGAGTTGAGACCAGGAGGCGGAGTCGCAGTCTTACACGCTTCTCTGCGCTCTCTCCTAGGCAGTCACCCATAGGAATCCCGAACCCAATAAAATACCCAATATTAGCGGTGTGTGTGTGTGTGTGTGTGTGTGTGTGTGTGTGTGTGTGTGTGTGTGTGTGTGTGTGTGTGTGTGTGTGTGTGTGTGTGTGTGTGTGTGTGTGTGTGTGTGTGTGTGTGTGTCTGCCCAAGGACAATTGAAGGTAAAACCTAATAGAGGTGTCATACATAATAACCTAATAAAAGTAAATGTAACAACTACTACAGTGCAACAAAACAGGAAGATTAAATGTGGTCTCTTAAACATAAGATCTCCAGCATCTAAAGCAATATTGGTAAATGATTTAATATCAGATTATAATATTGAGATATGCTGTCTCACTGAAACTTGGTTGAGACATGAAGAACATGTCAGCATAAATGAGGCCACTCCACCCAGCCATGTCAACACTCATATTGCTCGAGGCACGGGCAGAGGAGGTGGAGTTGCAGCAATCTTTGACTCAAGTTTACTTATCAATACTAAACCAAAATTAAATTATACCTCCTTTGAAAGCCTCGTTTTTAGTCTTACGCATCCGACCTGGAAAACTTTGCAGCCAGTCTTATCTGTTACAGTGTATCGTGCACCAGGTCCTTATTCAGAACTCTTATCAGAATTCTCTGAGTTTTTATCAGCTTTGGTTCTTAGAACAGACAAAGTAATTATCGTAGGTGACTTTAATATTCATGTTGACGATGATAAAAATAGCCTTACTGTTTTAACTCTATATTAGATTCTGCTGGTTTCTGTCAGAGTGTAAATAAACCAACCCACTGCTATAATCACACTCTCGACCTTGTTCTGACTTATGGTATTGAAATTGAGCAACTATTAGTGGAACCGCATAATCCTGCTTTATCCGACCATTTCTTAGTAACTTCTGAAGTACTGTTACTAGACTACAAAGCATTAGTCAAAAGCTCCTGCAGCAGAAACCTATCTGTTAGTGCTATAGCCACATTTAAGGAAGAGATTCCACCAATACTTAACTCGACAGCATGTCTGCATGTAGGGGAGGAAACTTATACAACATGTACACCACCCCAAATTGATCATGTTGTTGATAGTGCTATAGATGCACTGCGAATAAAATTAGACTCTGTTGCTCCTTTGAAAAAGAAGAAAATAAAACAACATAGATTAGCTCCATGGCATAATGCCCAAACCCGCAGAGTAAAGCAAAAGTCTAGACAACTTGAAAGGATATGGCGTTCCATCAACCATCAACGTGCATGTTAGACCCAATTCCAACTAAGCTGTTGAAGGAAGTGTTTCCATTAATTAGCACTTCTTTATTAAATATTATGAATATGTCTTTATTATCAGGCTATGTTCCACAATCATTCAAAGTAGCAGTGATACAACCGCTTCTTAAAAAGCACAACCTCGATCCAGAGGTTTTAGCCAACTATAGTCCTATTTCTAATCTTCCGTTCCTCTCAGAGATTCTTGAGAAAGCGGTCGCAAAACAGCTGTTACTTAAAAAACAATGATTTATCTGAAGACTTTCAGTCTGGCTTTAGAACACATCATAGCACAGAGACAGCTCTGGTTAAAGTCACAAGTGATATTCTAATAGCCTCAGACAAGGGACTTGTCTCTATTCTTGTTTTGCTCGATCTCAGTGCTGCATGTGATACTATCGACCATGATATCCTATTGCAAAGACTAGAGCACTTAGTTGGCATACAGGGACCTGCTTTAGGCTGGTTCAGGTCCTATCTATCTGAACGCTCTCAGTTTGTACGTGTCAACGATGAATCTTCCACGCAAACCAAAGTTAGCCATGGAGTGCCACAGGGCTCAGTGCTCGGACCTATTCTGTTCACATTATATATGCTTCCGTTAGGCAATATTATAAGGAATCATTCTGTAAACTTTCATTGTTATGCGGATGATACTCAACTATATTTATCAATCAAGCCTGATGAAATTAATCATCTAAATAAAATTCAAGACTGCCTTAAGGACTTAAAAACGTGGATGACCTTAAACTTTTTGATGTTAAACACGACCAAAACTGAAGTTATTGTACTTGGCCCGAAGAATCTACGAAACAAATTATCTAAAGATATACTAACTATGGATGGCATTAATTTGGCCTCCAGTGAGACTGTAAGGAATCTTGGTGTTATATTTGATCAGGATTTATCCTTTAACGCCCACATAAAATCCATTTCAAGGACCGCCTACTTCCATCTACGTAACATTGCAAAAATCAGGCATATCTTGCCTCAAAGCGATGCAGAGAAACTAGTCCATGCATTTGTTACTTCTAGGCTGGATTATTGTAACTCTTTATTATCAGGGAGTACCAAGAAGTCAGTCAAGTGGCTTCAGCTGATTCAAAATGCTGCAGCTCGTGTACTAACCAGAGTTAGGAGAAGGGACCACATTACTCCTGTTCTGGCTGCCTTACACTGGCTCCCTATAGAACACAGGATAGATTTAAAATTCTTCTTCTCGCCTACAAAGCCCTTAATGGGCAGGCGCCATCTTACCTTAAAGAACTCATTATACCCTGCTGGCCTACTTGGGCATTGCGTTCCAAGAATGCAGGGTTGTTGGTTGTTCCTAGAGTCTCTAAAAGTACAATGGGAGCCAGAGCCTTTTCTTATCAAGCTCCACATTTGTGGAATCAGCTTCCAGTTTGTGTTCGGGCGGCAGACACCCTATCCGTTTTTAAGAGTGCGCTGAAGACCTTCCTTTCTGATAAAGCTTATAGTTAGGGCTGATTAGATTCAGCCCCTAGTTTTGCTGATAGAGGCTTAGTTTGTCGGGGGACATCTTACTTCTTCCTTCTCTCTGTCTGTACCTGTGTCCTCTCATGGGGACATCTTCCTTCTTCCTTCTCTCTGTCTATACCTGTGTCCTCTCATGTTCCGATTAACCCAGCTTCCCCACATGTCTTTCTTTTTGGTGTCTATCTACGCTGGGATCCGGAGTCATGGATGATCCTGCGGTCCTGTGTCCTGGATCGCGAGCCCTGGATCTTGAGTCGTGGCTGTGGTCCTGGATCATAGGTCCTGGATGGATATCCTCGTGGATTCATCTTCCTATTATACACACATGCATTTCCAAACATCTGGACTACCTATGTTGCAAATGTATTATCTTTTCAATTTACACACGGCATCTATTGCAGTCTGTCCGTCCTGGAGAGGATCCTCCTCTGCTGCTCTCCACGAGGTTTCTCCATGTTCCCTTTAAACTGTGGGGTTTCTCTGGAAGTTTCTCCTTGTACGATGTGAGGGTCTAAGGACAGAGGGTCTGAGGACAGAGGGTCTGAGGACAGAGGGTCTAAGGACAGAGGGTCTGAGGACAGAGGGTCTAAGGACAGAGGGTCTAAGGACAGAGGGTCTAAGGACAGAGGGTCTGAGGACAGAGGGTCTAAGGACAGAGGGTGTCGTATTGTCATACTGATATTCTGTACACACTGTGAAGACCACTGAGATAAATGTAACATTTGTGATATTGGCTATAAATAAACATTGATTGATTGATTGATTGATTGATTGATTGATTGATTGATTGATTGATTGATTGATTGATTGATTGATTGATTGATTGACCCTCATCCACCTTCACTGGCTCCCGGTCAAGTCACGCATCCAGTACAAACTCCTCCTGCTAACCTACACATCTCTCCACTCCCTAGCCCCTTCATACGTCTCTGACCTCCTTCAGCCCTACACCCCCTCTCGTCACCTTGTCCTCCGACACAGGGCTGCTCTCCATCCAGCGCTCCAAGCTGAAAACATTTGGCAACAGAGCCTTCAGTGTCGCAGCCCCCCCCCCCCTCTGGAGTCCTCTGCCCTCTGGAGTCCTCTGCCCTCTGCAATCAGGAATGCAGACTCTCTGGACACCTTCAAAGAACACCTCAAACACCATCTGTTCACTCGGGCCTTCGGCCTCCACTAATATACAGTCACTTACTTCCTGCTATTGCTCTGTATGATTATTATTACCTTTTGTTTTGTTACTGCCCATTGTAAAGCGTCCTTGGGTTTCGTGGAAGGCGCTATATAAATTGAAATTATTATTATTATTATTATGTGAGCGGTTAGCATGCCCCTGTTAACCCGTGCCCCCCCCCCTCTCCCCCCACCAGGGTGAGTGGCTCCTACGAGGCTCTGAGCGGAGGATCCAGCCTGGAGGGGTTCGAGGATTTCACCGGAGGAATCAGTGAGAGCTACGACCTGAAGGAGGCGCCCCCCAGCCTGTTCCACATCATGAGGAGGGGTCTGAGGCTGGGCTCGCTGATGGGATGCTCCATCGACGTAAGCACTGAAACACCCCGGAAGCTAAGCTAATGAATCACAGGAGGAGCCTATCATGTAGCTCTTTGTGCTAAGCTAATGTTCAACAGGTGAACCCTTCAGAGTCCAAGTAAAACCAGTCTCCAGGCAGGTGGAGGATGAAGAGACCCCACACACTGAGGGGTAGCTGAGACCCGTACAGATCGGGGTCTGAGGTGTTGCTGCAGACCCGTACAGATTGGGGTCTGAGGTGTTGCTGAGACCCGTACAGATCGGGGTCTGAGGTGTTGCTGCAGACCCGTACAGATTGGGGTCTGAGGTGTTGCTGAGACCCGTACAGATCGGGGTCTGAGGTGTTGCTGCAGACCCGTACAGATTGGGGTCTGAGGTGTAGCTGCAGACCCGTACAGATCGGGGTCTGAGGTGTTCCTGCAGACCCGTACAGATTGGGGTCTGAGGTGTAGCTGCAGACCCGTACAGATTGGGGTCTGAGGTGTTGCTGCAGACCCGTACAGATTGGGGTCTGAGGTGTTGCTGCAGACCCCTACAGATTGGGGTCTGAGGTGTTGCTGCAGACCCGTACAGATTGGGGTCTGAGGTGTTGCTGCAGACCCGTACAGATTGGGCTCTGAGGTGTAGCTGCAGACCCGTACAGATGGGGGTCTGAGGTGTTGCTGCAGACCCGTACAGATTGGGGTCTGAGGTGTTGCTGCAGACCCGTACAGATTGGGGTCTGAGGTGTTGCTGCAGACCCGTACAGATTGGGGTCTGAGGTGTAGCTACAGACCCGTACAGATTGTGGTCTGAGGTGTTGCTGCAGACCCGTACAGATTGGGGTCTGAGGTGTTGCTGCAGACCCGTACAGATCGAGGTCTGAGGTGTTGCTGCAGACCCGTACAGATTGGGGTCTGAGGTGTTGCTACAGACCCGTACAGATTGTGGTCTGAGGTGTTGCTGCAGACCCGTACAGATTGGAGTCTGAGGTGTAGCTACAGACCCGTACAGATTGGGGTCTGAGATGTTGCTGCAGACCCGTACAGATTGGGGTCTGAGGTGTTGCTGCAGACCCGTACAGATGGGGGTCTGAGGTGTTGCTGCAGACCCGTACAGATGGGGGTCTGAGGTGTTGCTGCAGACCCGTACAGATCGGGGTCTGAGGTGTTGCTGCAGACCCGTACAGATTGGGGTCTGAGGTGTTTCTGCAGACCCGTACAGATGGGGGTCTGAGGTGTTGCTACAGACCCGTACAGATGGGGGTCTGAGGTGTTGCTGCCGACCCGTACAGATTGGGGTCTGAGGTGTTGCTACAGACCCGTACAGATGGGGGTCTGAGGTGTTGCTGCAGACCCGTACAGATGGGGGTCTGAGGTGTTGCTGCAGACCCGTACAGATTGGGGTCTGAGGTGTTGCTGCAGACCCGTACAGATTGGGGTCTGAGGTGTTGCTGCCGACCCGTACAGATTGGGGTCTGAGGTGTAGCTTCAGACCCGTACAGATTGGGGTCTGAGGTGTTGCTGCAGACCCGTACAGATTGTGGTCTGAGGTGTAGCTACAAACCCGTACAGATTGGGGTCTGAGGTGTAGCTTCAGACCCGTACAGATTGGGGTCTGAGGTGTTGCTGCAGACCCGTACAGATTGTGGTCTGAGGTGTAGCTACAAACCCGTACAGATTGGGGTCTGAGGTGTTGCTGCAGACCCGTACAGATTGTGGTCTGAGGTGTAGCTACAAACCCGTACAGATTGGGGTCTGAGGTGTTGCTGCCGACCCGTACAGATTGGGGTCTGAGGTGTAGCTTCAGACCCGTACAGATTGGGGTCGAGGTGTTGCTGCAGACCCGTACAGATTGTGGTCTGAGGTGTAGCTACAAACCCGTACAGATTGGGGTCTGAGGTGTTGCTGCCGACCCGTACAGATGGGGGTCTGAGGTGTTGCTGCAGACCCGTACAGATTGGGGTCTGAGGTGTTGCTGCAGACCCGTACAGATTGGGGTCTGAGGTGTTGCTGCCGACCCGTACAGATTGGGGTCTGAGGTGTAGCTTCAGACCCGTACAGATTGGGGTCTGAGGTGTTGCTGCAGACCCGTACAGATTGTGGTCTGAGGTGTAGCTACAAACCCGTACAGATTGGGGTCTGAGGTGTAGCTAGCAGACCCGTACAGATTGTGGTCTGAGGTGTAGCTACAAACCCGTACAGATTGTGGTCTGAGGTGTTGCTGCAGACCCGTACAGATTGGGGTCTGAGGTGTTGCTACAGACCCGTACAGATGGGGGTCTGAGGTGTTGCTGCAGACCCGTACAGATTGGGGTCAGAGGTGTTGCTGCAGACCCGTACAGATTGGGGTCTGAGGTGTTGCTGCAGACCCGTACAGATCGGGGTCTGAGGTGTTGCTACAGACCCGTACAGATCGGGGTCAGAGGTGTTGCTGCAGACCCGTACAGATTGGGGTCTGAGGTGTTGCTACAGACCCGTACAGATCGGGGTCTGAGGTGTTGCTGCAGACCCGTACAGATCGGGGTCTGAGGTGTAGCTTCAGACCCGTACAGATTGGGGTCTGAGGTGTAGCTACAGACCCCTACAGATTGGGGTCTGAGGTGTTGCTGCAGACCCGTACAGATTGGGGTCTGAGGTGTTGCTGCAGACCCGTACAGATTGGGGTCTGAGGTGTTGCTACAGACCCGTACAGATTGGGGTCTGAGGTGTTGCTGCAGACCCGTACAGATTGGGGTCTGAGGTGTTGCTACAGACCCGTACAGATTGGGGTCTGAGGTGTTGCTGCAGACCCGTACAGATTGGGGTCTGAGGTGTTCCTGCAGACCCGTACAGATCGGGGTCTGAGGTGTTGCTGCAGACCCGTACAGATTGGGGTCTTAGGTGTTGCTACAGACCCGTACAGATTGGGGTCTGAGGTGTTGCTGCAGACCCGTACAGATGGGGGTCTGAGGTGTAGCTGCAGACCCATACAGATTGGGGTCTGAGGTGTTGCTGCAGACCCGTACAGATGGGGGTCTGAGGTGTAGCTGCAGACCCGTACAGATTGGGGTCTGAGGTGTAGCTACAGACCCGTACAGATTGTGGTCTGAGGTGTTGCTGCAGACCCGTACAGATTGGGGTCTGAGGTGTAGCTACAGACCCGTACAGATTGGGGTCTGAGGTGTTGCTACAGACCCGTACAGATTGGGGTCTGAGGTGTAGCTACAGACCCGTACAGATTGGGGTCTGAGGTGTAGCTACAGACCCGTACAGATTGGGGTCTGAGGTGTAGCTACAGACCCGTACAGATTGGGGTCTGAGGTGTTGCTGCAGACCCGTACAGATCGGGGTCTGAGGTGTTGCTGCAGACCCGTACAGATCGGGGTCTGAGGTGTCGCTACAGACCCGTACAGATTGGGGTCTGAGGTGTTGCTACAGACCCGTACAGATTGTGGTCTGAGGTGTTGCTGCAGACCCGTACAGATTGGGGTCTGAGGTGTTGCTACAGACCCGTACAGATGAGGGTCTGAGGTGTTGCTGCCGACCCGTACAGATTGGGGTCTGAGGTGTTGCTACAGACCCGTACAGATGGGGGTCTGAGGTGTTGCTGCAGACCCGTACAGATTGGGGTCTGAGGTGTTGCTACAGACCCGTACAGATTGGGGTCTGAGGTGTTGCTGCAGACCCGTACAGATTGGGGTCTGAGGTGTTCCTGCAGACCCGTACAGATTGGGGTCTGAGGTGTTGCTGCAGACCCCTACAGATCGGGGTCTGAGGTGTTGCTGCAGACCCGTACAGATTGGGGTCTTAGGTGTCGCTACAGACCCGTACAGATTGGGGTCTTAGGTGTTTCTACAGACCCGTACAGATTGGGGTCTGAGGTGTTGCTGCCGACCCGTACAGATCGGGGTCTGAGGTGTTGCTGCAGACCCGTACAGATTGGGGTCTGAGGTGTAGCTACAGACCCGTACAGATTGTGGTCTGAGGTGTTGCTGCAGACCCGTACAGATTGGGGTCTGAGGTGTAGCTACAGACCCGTACAGATTGGGGTCTGAGGTGTAGCTACAGACCCGTACAGATTGGGGTCTGAGGTGTTGCTGCAGACCCGTACAGATTGGGGTCTGAGCTGTTGCTACAGACCCGTACAGATTGTGGTCTGAGGTGTTGCTGCAGACCCGTACAGATCGGGGTCTGAGGTGTTGCTACAGACCCGTACAGATTGGGGTCTGAGGTGTTGCTACAGACCCGTACAGATTGTGGTCTGAGGTGTTGCTGCAGACCCGTACAGATTGGGGTCTGAGGTGTTGCTACAGACCCGTACAGATGAGGGTCTGAGGTGTTGCTGCCGACCCGTACAGATTGGGGTCTGAGGTGTTGCTACAGACCCGTACAGATGGGGGTCTGAGGTGTTGCTGCCGACCCGTACAGATGGGGGTCTGAGGTGTTGCTGCCGACCCGTACAGATTGGGGTCTGAGGTGTAGCTACAGACCCGTACAGATTGTGGTCTGAGGTGTTGCTACAGACCCGTACAGATGGGGGTCTGAGGTGTTGCTACAGACCCGTACAGATGGGGGTCTGAGGTGTAGCTACAGACCCGTACAGATTGTGGTCTGAGGTGTTGCTACAGACCCGTACAGATGGGGGTCTGAGGTGTAGCTACAGACCCGTACAGATTGTGGTCTGAGGTGTTGCTGCCGACCCGTACAGATGGGGGTCTGAGGTGTTGCTGCCGACCCGTACAGATTGGGGTCTGAGGTGTTGCTACAGACCCGTACAGATGGGGGTCTGAGGTGTTGCTGCCGACCCGTACAGATGGGGGTCTGAGGTGTTGCTGCCGACCCGTACAGATTGGGGTCTGAGGTGTAGCTACAGACCCGTACAGATCGGGGTCTGAGGTGTTGCTGCAGACCCGTACAGATTGGGGTCAGAGGTGTTGCTGCAGACCCGTACATATTGGGGTCTGAGGTGTTGCTGCAGACCCGTACAGATTGTGGTCTGAGGTGTAGCTACAGACCCGTACAGATTGTGGTCTGAGGTGTTGCTGCAGACCCGTACAGATTGGGGTCTGAGGTGTTGCTACAGACCCGTACAGATGGGGGTCTGAGGTGTTGCTGCAGACCCGTACAGATTGGGGTCTGAGGTGTTGCTGCAGACCCCTACAGATTGGGGTCTGAGGTGTTGCTGCAGATCCGTACAGATTGGGGTCTGAGGTGTTGCTGCAAACCCGTACAGATTGGGGTCTGAGGTGTAGCTGCAGACCCCTACAGATTGGGGTCTGAGGTGTTGCTGCAGACCCCTACAGATCGGGGTCTGAGGTGTTGCTGCAGACCCGTACAGATTGGGGTCTGAGGTGTTGCTACAGACCCCTACAGATTGGGGTCTGAGGTCTAGCTGCAGACCCGTACAGATCGGGGTCTGAGGTGTTGATGCAGACCCGTACAGATTGGGGTCTGAGGTGTTGCTGCAGACCCGTACAGATTGGGGTCTGAGGTGTTTCTACAGACCCCTACAGATTGGGGTCTGAGGTGTAGCTGCAGACCCCTACAGATCGGGGTCTGAGGTGTTGATGCAGACCCGTACAGATTGGGGTCTGAGGTGTTGCTACAGACCCCTACAGATTGGGGTCTGAGGTGTTGCTGCAGACCCCTACAGATTGGGGTCTGAGGTGTAGCTGCAGACCCCTACAGATTGGGGTAATATGATATTTGCTTCCACCTCCTCAGATCTCCAGCTCGTCGGAGACGGAGGCCGTCACCGGGCAGAAGCTGGTCAAAGGTCACGCTTACTCCATCACTGCAGCTAGGCAGGTAAACACACAGGAAGCTGAGATTTACAGGAGCACCTGAACACACCATCGCAGACTGTTTTGATGACGGGTCAATTAATGAGTCCCTGAGTCCCTGAGTCTCTGAGTCCCTGAGTGAGTCCCTGAGTCCCTGAGTCCCTGAGTCTCTGTGTCCCTGAGTGAGTCCCTGAGTCTCTGAGTGAGTCTCTGAGTCCCTGAGTCCCTGAGTGAGTCCCTGAGTGAGTCCCTGAGTGAGTCCCTGAGTCCCTGAGTGAGTCCCTGAGTCCCTGAGTGAGTCCTTGAGTCTCTGAGTGAGTCCCTGAGTCCCTGAGTGAGTTCCTGAGTCCCTGAGTCCCTGAGTGAGTCCTTGAGTCTCTGAGTGAGTCCCTGAGTCCCTGAGTGAGTCCCTCAGTCTCTGAGTGAGTCTCTGAGTCCCTGAGTCCCTGAGTGAGTCCCTGAGTGAGTCCCTGAGTCCCTGAGTGAGTCCCTGAGTCCCTGAGTGAGTCCTTGAGTCTCTGAGTGAGTCCCTGAGTCCCTGAGTGAGTTCCTGAGTCCCTGAGTCCCTGAGTGAGTCCTTGAGTCTCTGAGTGAGTCCCTGAGTCCCTGAGTGAGTTCCTGAGTCCCTGAGTCCCTGAGTGAGTCCTTGAGTCTCTGAGTGAGTCCCTGAGTCCCTGAGTCCCTGAGTGAGTCCCTGAGTCCCTGAGTGAGTCCCTGAGTCCCTGAGTGAGTCCCTGAGTCCCTGAGTGAGTCCCTGAGTGAGTCCCTGAGTGAGTCCCTGAG
This sequence comes from Chaenocephalus aceratus, assembly GCA_023974075.1. Lineage (NCBI taxonomy): Eukaryota > Metazoa > Chordata > Actinopteri > Perciformes > Channichthyidae > Chaenocephalus > Chaenocephalus aceratus. The sequence continues at coordinate 18,963 of JAMFTG010002229.1, read as the reverse complement.
TGAGTCCCTGAGTGAGTCCCTGAGTGAGTCTCTGAGTCCCTGAGTGAGTCCCTGAGTGAGTCCCTGAGTGAGTCCCTGAGTGAGTCCCTGAGTGAGTCCCTGAGTGAGTCCCTGAGTCCCTGAGTGAGTCCCTGAGTCCCTGAGTGAGTCCCTGAGTGAGTCCCTGAGTGAGTCCCTGAGTGAGTCCCTGAGTGAGTCCCTGAGTGAGTCCCTGAGTGAGTCCCTGAGTCCCTGAGTGAGTCCCTGAGTGAGTCCCTGAGTGAGTCCCTGAGTGAGTCCCTGAGTCCCTGAGTGAGTCCTGGAGTGAGTCCTGAGTCCCTGAGTGAGTCCTGAGTCCCTGAGTCTCTGAGTGAGTCCCTGAGTCCCTGAGTGAGTCCCTGAGTCCCTGAGTGAGTCCCTGAGTCCCTGAATGAGTCCCTGAGTGAGTCCCTGAGTGAGTCCCTGAGTGAGTCCCTGAGTGAGTCCCTGAGTGAGTCCCTGAGTCCCTGAGTGAGTCCCTGAGTCCCTGAGTCCCTGAGTGAGTCCCTGAGTCCCTGAGTGAGTCCCTGAGTCCCTGAATGAGTCCCTGAGTGAGTCCCTGAGTCTCTGAGTGAGTCCCTGAGTCTCTGAGTGAGTCCCTGAGTCCCTGAATGAGTCCCTGAGTCCCTGAGTGAGTCCCTGAGTCCCTGAATGAGTCCCTGAGTGAGTCCCTGAGTCCCTGAGTGAGTCCCTGAGTCTCTGAGTGAGTCCCTGAGTCCCTGAATGAGTCCCTGAGTCCCTGAGTGAGTCCCTGAGTCCCTGAGTGAGTCCCTGAGTCCCTGAGTGAGTCCCTGAGTCCCTGAGTCTCTGAGTGAGTCCCTGAGTCCCTGAGTGAGTCCCTGAGTCCCTGAATGAGTCCTTGAGTGAGTCCCTGAGTCCCTGAGTGAGTCCCTGAGTGAGTCCCTGAGTGAGTCCCTGAGTCCCTGAGTGAGTCCCTGAGTCCCTGAGTGAGTCCCTGAGTCCCTGAATGAGTCCCTAAGTGAGTCCCTGAGTCCCTGAGTGAGTCCCTGAGTCTCTGAGTGAGTCCCTGAGTCCCTGAGTGAGTCCCTGAGTGAGTCCCTGAGCGAGTCCCTGAGTGAGTCCCTGAGTCCCTGAGTCTCTGAGTGAGTCCCTGAGTGAGTCCCTGAGCGAGTCCCTGATTGAGTCCCTGAGTCCCTGAGTCTCTGAGTGAGTCCCTGAGTCCCTGAGTGAGTCCCTGAGTCCCTGAGTGAGTCCCTGAGTCCCTGAGTGAGTCCCTGAGTCCCTGAATGAGTCCCTGAGTGAGTCCCTGAGTCCCTGAGTGAGTCCCTGAGTCCCTGAGTGAGTCCCTGAGTCCCTGAATGAGTCCCTGAGTGAGTCCCTGAGTGAGTCCCTGAGTGAGTCCCTGAGTGAGTCCCTGAGTGAGTCCCTGAGTGAGTCTCTGAGTCCCTGAGTCTCTGAGTGAGTCCCTGGGTGAGTCCCTGAGT
>JAMFTG010002229.1:0-12500 GCA_023974075.1 Chaenocephalus aceratus | reverse complement strand
CAGTTTGAGGGTGTCTGGAGGGTGGGGTCCACCGCAGGGGGCTGCAGGAACTACCCAGGTATATCCCTCTCTCCTTCGTTATTCACTTCCTGTACACACAGCTGGAATCAGAGGATGAACCCCTCTTTAATGGTCACACAGCACACGGTGACATTTCACCTCTGCTGGTAACCCATCCTATACTGGGAGCAGTTCCTGTAACACTTCCTGTAACACTTCCTGTAACACTTCCTGTAACACTTCCAGTAACACTTCCTGTAACACTTCCTGTAACACTTCCTGTAACACTTCCAGTAACACTTCCTGTAACACTTCCTGTAACACTTCCTGTAACACTTCCTGTAACACTTCCTGTAACACTTCCAGTAACACTTCCTGTAACACTTCCTGTAACACTTCCAGTAACACTTCCTGTAACACTTCCAGTAACACTTCCTGTAACACTTCCTGTAACACTTCCAGTAACACTTCCTGTAACACTTCCTGTAACACTTCCTGTAACACTTCCTGTAACACTTCCTGTAGCACTTCCTGTAACACTTCCAGTAACACTTCCTGTAACACTTCCTGTAACACTTCCTGTAACACTTCCAGTAACACTTCCTGTAACACTTCCTGTAACACTTCCTGTAACACTTCCAGTAACACTTCCTGTAACACTTCCTGTAACACTTCCTGTAACACTTCCAGTAACACTTCCTGTAACACTTCCTGTAACACTTCCTGTAGCACTTCCTGTAACACTTCCAGTAACACTTCCTGTAACACTTCCTGTAACACTTCCTGTAACACTTCCTGTAACACTTCCTTTTTCCTGCAGCCACGTTCTGCTCCAACCCTCAGTTCCTGGTGCGGCTGCTGGAGGAGGACGAGGGTCTCCAGGAGGGGGAGGAAGGCTGCACCCTGATCCTGGGTCTGCTGCAGAGAGACGCTCGTAGAGAGAGGCGGTACGGAGGAGACCTCAACACCATTGGGTTCTCCATCTACAGGGTACACACACACACACACACACTCACTCACACACAAAGACAGTTACGGTGCGGTAAAGCGACTGCAGTACCGCACCCGCTGCTCCGGTTCTCCGGCCCATCTCACGCTCCATTGTTCCCTCACTCGAGAACAAGACCCCGAGATACTTGAACTCCTCCACTTGGGGTAAGGACTCATTCCCTACTTGGAGTGGACAGTCCATCGGTTTCCTGCTGAGAACCATGGCCTCAGATCTGGAGGTGCTGATCCTCATCCCAGCCGCTTCACACTCGGTGGTGAACCGATCCAGTGAGTGCTGAAGGTCGCAGACCAATGAAGCCATTAGAACCACATCATCTGCAGAAAGCAGTGGTGCAATCCTTAGTCCACCGACCTGCAGACCTCCTCCCCCACGACACTGCAGACCCCCCCCCCCACGACACTGCAGACCCCCTCCCCCACGACACTGCAGACCCCCCCCCCCACGACACTGCAGACCCCCCCCCCCACGACACTGCAGACCCCCCCCCCCACGACTACGCCTCGAAACCCGATCCATGTATATTACAAACAGGATTGGTGACAAAGCGCAGCCCTGGCGGAGGCCAACCCTCACCGGACATGGGTCCGACTTCCTGCCGAGGACCCGGACACAGCTCTCGCTTTGGGAGCACAGAGATTGGATGGCCCTGAGTAGAGACCCCCTCACCCCAGTCGAGGATAGGAGTCGAGGAGGGGAGTCGAGGAGGGGAGTCGAGGAGGGGAGTCGAGGATGGGAGTCGAGGATGGGAGTCGAGGATGGGAGTCGAGGATGGGAGTCGAGGAGGGGAGTCGAGGAGGGGAGTCGAGGATGGGAGTCGAGGAGGGGAGTCGAGGAGGGGAGTCGAGGAGGGGAGTCGAGGATGGGAGTCGAGGATGGGAGTCGAGGATAGAAGTCGAGGATGGGAGTCGAGGAGGGGAGTCGAGGATGGGAGTCGATGAGGGGAGTCGAGGAGGGGAGTCGAGGATGGGAGTCGAGGATGGGAGTCGAGGAGGGGAGTCGAGGAGGGGAGTCGAGGAGGGGAGTCGAGGATGGGAGTCGAGGATGGGAGTCGAGGATGGGAGTCGAGGAGGGGAGTCGAGGAGGGGAGTCGAGGAGGGGAATCGAGGATGGGAGTCGAGGATGGGAGTCGAGGATGGGAGTCGAGGATAGAAGTCGAGGATGGGAGTCGAGGAGGGGAGTCGAGGAGGGGAGTCGAGGATGGGAGTCGAGGAGGGGAGTCGAGGAGGGGAGTCGAGGATGGGAGTCGAGGAGGGGAGTCGAGGAGGGAGTCGAGGAGGGGAGTCGAGGATGGGAGTCGAGGATGGGAGTCGAGGATAGAAGTCGAGGATGGGAGTCGAGGAGGGGAGTCGAGGAGGGGAGTCGATGAGGGGAGTCGAGGAGGGGAGTCGAGGAGGGGAGTCGAGGATGGGAGTCGAGGATGGGAGTCGAGGAGGGGAGTCGAGGAGGCGAGTCGAGGATGGGAGTCGAGGAGGGGAGTCGAGGATGGGAGTCGAGGAGGGGAGTCGAGGATGGGAGTCGAGGAGGGAAGTCGAGGATGGGAGTCGAGGATGGGAGTCGAGGAGGGGAGTCGAGGATGGGAGTCGAGGAGGGGAGTCGAGGATGGGAGTCGAGGATAGGAGTCGAGGATGGGAGTCGAGGATAGGAGTCGAGGAGGGGAGTCGAGGATGGGAGTCGAGGAGGGGAGTCGAGGATGGGAGTCGAGGATGGGAGTCGAGGATGGGAGTCGAAGATAGGAGTCGAGGAGGGGAGTCGAGGATAGGAGTCGAGGATAGGAGTCGAGGAGGGGAGTTAGAGAAATGAGAAACCTCTTCTGACTGTGTGCTTCTGTGTCTTCAGGTTCCTGAGGAGGTGAGTTCTGACAGCAGGAGGAGCTGATCCACATCCAATCAGACTGTGGAGATAACAGAGCACCTCCTCTTCTCTTCTTCCTCCTCCTCTCCTCCTCTTCCTCCTCCTCTCCTCTTCCTCCTCTTCCTCCTCCTCTTGCTCCTCCTCAGTGTAAAGGTCACCTGGGTCCTGACCTCCTCCTGGGTGGAGCGGCGGTGTCTCGCAGCAGGAGTTTCGTTAATCTGAGGGAGGTCAGTGAGCGCTTCGTGCTGCCGCCCGGAGAGTACGCCGTGGTCCCGTCGACCTTCGAGCCCCATCGGAGGGGCAGCTTCCTGCTGAGGGTGTTCACCGAGAAGCAGGCACACGCCGGGTAATACCCCCACACATCCATACATGACCGGGTACCCCACATCAGGTAATACCCCCACACATCCATACATGACCAGGTACCCCACATCAGGTAATACCCCCACACATCCATACATGACCAGGTACCCCACATCAGGTGATAGACCCAATCAATACCTGACCAGGTACCCTACACAGGACCACATCAAGTGATAGACCCAATCAATACATGACCAGGTACCCTACACAGGACCTCATCAGGTGATAGACCCAATCAATACATGACCAGGTACCCTACACAGGACCACATCAGGTGATAGACCCAATCAATACATGACCAGGTACCCTACACAGGACCTCATCAGGTGATAGACCCAATCAATACATGACCAGGTACCCTACACAGGACCACATCAGGTGATACACCTAATCAATACATGACCAGGTACCCTACACAGGACCTCATCAGGTGATAGACCCAATCAATACATGACCAGGTACCCTACACAGGACCTCATCAGGTGATACACCCAATCAATACATGACCAGGTACCCTACACAGGACCTCATCAGCTGATACACCTAATCAATACATGACCAGGTACCCTACACAGGACCACATCAGGTGATACACCCAATCAATACATGACCAGGTACCCTACACAGGACCTCATCAGGTGATAGACCCAATCAATACATGACCAGGTACCCTACACAGGACCTCATCAGGTGATACACCCAATCAATACATGACCAGGTACCCTACACAGGACCTCATCAGGTGATAGACCCAATCAATACATGACCAGGTACCCTACACAGGACCACATCAGGTGATACACCCAATCAATACATGACCAGGTACCCTACACAGGACCACATCAGGTGATACACCCAATCAATACATGAACAGGTACCCTACACAGGACCACATCAGGTGATACACCCAATCAATACATGACCAGGTACCCTACACAGGACCACATCAGGTGATAGACCCAATCAATACATGACCAGGTACCCTACACAGGACCACATCAGGTGATGGTGCATCTTCTGTGTTTCAGTCCGCTGGAGGAGGCGATGACTGCAGACGATCAGGAGGTGAAGCTTCCTCTGGAACTCTGACGAAGACTCAGGACGTTCAGACTGATGAAGATCTCTCAGTCTGATGAAGACCTCTCAGACTGATGAAGATCTTTCAGACTGATGAAGACCTCTCAGACTGATGAAGATCTTTCAGACTGATGAAGACCTCTCAGACTGATGAAGATCTCTCAGACTGATGAAGACCTCTCAGACTGATGAAGATCTTTCAGACTGATGAAGACCTCTCAGACTGATGAAGACTCTCAGACTGATGAAGACTCTCAGACTGATGAAGACCTCTCAGACTGATGAAGACTCTCAGACTGATGAAGACCTCTCAGACTGATGAAGACTCTTGTTTGTTTTTCAGATTGATGATGAAGAAAGCGATGTGGACCCTCACTTCAGGCGTCTCTTTCTGCAGATCTCTGGAAACGTAACTCAGCGTCTCATGAAGTCATCGGGAAATCTATACATTTGTATAATCAAATAATAGAGGGGAGGGGGAGGGGAGAGGGGATGGGGGAGAGGGGAGGGGGGAGAGAGGAGAGGAGAGAGGGGGAGAGAGGGGGAGAGAGGGGGAGAGAGGGGGGAGACGGGAGGGGGAGGAGGGGGAGAGAGGGGGAGGGGAGGGAGGGGAGGGGAGTCATTGAAGCAGGGGGTGAGGGCTTCTTCGGGACAGGTGATGGGTGATACGTTGAGGGACAGCTGGCTCAGGGAGACGCTGAGAGGTGGGCTCAGCGACCCAGAAGCCCTCACCCTCACAGTGTGCTCCTGCCTGGGGACAGACGGCGTTGGGTGGACGCGCTGTTTTCTGCGCAGGTGTGCTGTTCTGTGCTTCAAAGCGTGCTTCAAAGCGTGCTTCAAAGCGTGCTTCAAAGCGTGCTTCAAAGCCATTGAGGATATTCAGCAGAGAGGGGTCACTGTCGCAGGTCTGTGGTGGAGGTCTGTAGTCCGTGATGGTCCTGATACCCTGCCACAGGCCCCGTGTCTCTGCTGTCACTGGAGTGAGCTGTAATCTTCCGGGTGTCGTTTGGCTTTCCGGCTGCTCTGAGACCAGCTGGACTGTCCTCTCTGGAGGCAGCGGGCCCTCAGCAGGACCTCCTGTCGGCCCTGGCTGCTCTGAGACCAGCTGGACTGTCCTCTCTGGAGGCAGCGGGCCCTCAGCAGGACCTCCTGTCGGCCCTGGCTGCTCTGAGACCAGCTGGACTGTCCTCTCTGGAGGCAGCGGGCCCTCAGCAGGACCTCCTGTCGGCCCTGGCTGCTCTGAGACCAGCTGGACTGTCCTCTCTGGAGGCAGCGGGCCCTCAGCAGGACCTCCTGTCGGCCCTGGCTGCTCTGAGACCAGCTGGACTGTCCTCTCTGGAGGCAGCGGGCCCTCAGCAGGACCTCCTGTCGGCCCTGGCTGCTCTGAGACCAGCTGGACTGTCCTCTCTGGAGGCCTGAGACCAGCTGGACTGTCCTCTCTGGAGGCAGCGGGCCCTCAGCAGGACCTCCTGTCGGCCCTGGCTGCTCTGAGACCAGCTGGACTGTCCTCTCTGGAGGCAGCGGGCCCTCAGCAGGACCTCCTGTCGGCCCTGGCTGCTCTGAGACCAGCTGGACTGTCCTCTCTGGAGGCAGCGGTCCAGGGTGTCTCTTCTCTAATCTGTCTATATCTATAATGTCTTTATCTATAACCTGTCTCTCTACAGGACTCTGAGGTCTCCGTCTTCGAGCTTCAACACATCCTGGACAGAGTGGTTTCTCAGAGTGAGAGCATCGACAATAATAACAACAACAATAATAGCTTTTATTATTATGAATAATAATAATAATAATAATAATGTGTGTTCAGGGTCTGATGTGAAGACAGACGGGTTCAGTCTTCAGACCTGCAGAGACATCATCAGTCTGTTGGACGTATCCTTCTGCGTCTGTATACTGTCATATTTATATTAGATTATAATAATAATTCATAATTATTATAATGATTTAATATTATAGTATAATAATACATCGTAATAATAGAGTTTATAGTTCTTGAAGCTGCTCTCAGACGGACGGCAGCGGCAAGCTGGATCTGAAGGAGTTTCACTGTCTGTGGACCAGGGTCCAGAAGTACCTGGTGAGTATATATACTGTGTATTTATATATATATATACTCTATCTACTCTACGTATTATACTGCACCAGGGTCCAGAAGTACCTGGTGAGTATATATACTGTGTATTTATATATATATACTCTATCTACTCTACGTATTATACTGCACCAGGGTCCAGAAGTACCTGGTGAGTATATATACTGTGTATTTATATATATACTCTATCTACTCTACGTATTATACTGCACCAGGGTCCAGAAGTACCTGGTGAGTATATATACTGTGTATATATATATACTCTATCTACTCTACGTATTATACTGCACCAGGGTCCAGAAGTACCTTGTGAGTATATATACTATGTATTTATATATATATACTCTATCTACTCTACGTATTATACTGCACCAGGGTCCAGAAGTACCTTGTGAGTATATATACTGTGTATTTATATATATATATACTCTATCTACTCTACGTATTATACTGCACCAGGGTCCAGAAGTACCTGGTGAGTATATATACTGTGTATTTATATATATACTCTATCTACTCTACGTATTATACTGCACCAGGGTCCAGAAGTACCTTGTGAGTATATATACTGTGTATTTATATATATATACTCTATCTACTCTACGTATTATACTGCACCAGGGTCCAGAAGTACCTGGTGAGTATATATACTGTGTATTTATATATATATACTCTATCTACTCTACGTATTATACTGCACCAGGGTCCAGAAGTACCTTGTGAGTATATATACTGTGTATTTATATATATACTCTATCTACTCTACGTATTATACTGCACCAGGGTCCAGAAGTACCTGGTGAGTATATATACTGTGTATTTATATATATACTCTATCTACTCTACGTATTATACTGCACCAGGGTCCAGAAGTACCTGGTGAGTATATATACTGTGTATTTATATATATACTCTATCTACTCTACGTATTATACTGCACCAGGGTCCAGAAGTACCTGGTGAGTATATATACTGTGTATTTATATATATACTCTATCTACTCTACGTATTATACTGCACCAGGGTCCAGAAGTACCTGGTGAGTATATACTGTGTATTTATATATATACTCTATCTACTCTACGTATTATACTGCACCAGGGTCCAGAAGTACCTGGTGAGTATATATACTGTGTATTTATATATATATACTCTATCTACTCTACGTATTATACTGCACCAGGGTCCAGAAGTACATATACTGTGTATTTATATATATACTCTATCTACTCTATGTATTATACTGCACCAGGGTCCAAAAGTACCTGGTGAGTATATATACTATGTATTTATATATATACTCTATCTACTCTACGTATTATACTGCACCAGGGTCCAGAAGTACCTGGTGAGTATATATACTGTGTATTTATATATATATATACTCTATCTACTCTACGTATTATACTGCACCAGGGTCCAGAAATACCTGGTGAGTATATATACTGTGTATTTATATATATACTCTATCTACTCTACGTATTATACTGCACCAGGGTCCAGAAGTACCTGGTGAGTATATATACTGTGTATTTATATATATATATATACTCTATCTACTCTACGTATTATACTGCACCAGGGTCCAGAAGTACCTGGTGAGTATATATACTGTGTATTTATATATATACTCTATCTACTCTACGTATTATACTGCACCAGGGTCCAGAAGTACCTGAGTGAGTATATATACTGTGTATTTATATATATACTCTATCTACTCTACGTATTATACTGCACCAGGGTCCAGAAGTACCTGGTGAGTATATATACTGTGTATTTATATATATACTCTATCTACTCTACGTATTATACTGCACCAGGGTCCAGAAGTACCTGGTGAGTATATATACTGTGTATTTATATATATACTCTATCTACTCTACGTATTATACTGCACCAGGGTCCAGAAGTACCTGGTGAGTATATATAGTGTGTATTTATATATATACTCTATCCAGAAGTACCTGGTGAGTATATATACTGTGTATTTATATATATATACTCTATCTACTCTACGTATTAACAGAACGGTAATCGCCGCATCATAACAGTGATTGACAGCTGATAGGAATAATATGATTGTTAATATTATCATATTCATTCAGACAAACATCGATGAGACGGTTAATTCATGTACTCATTGCAGCAGTCTGCGTACACGTGGTACCCTGCTGGTCTAAGAGTGAGACAAACACGTGGTACCCCTGCTGGTCTAAGAGTGAGACAAACTCATTCAGTTATTGTCCAGTTAAAATGCATTCAACGATGTCGGCCATCTTATGTATTTATATCATGTAAGGCTTTACTGCTGAGCCACAATAAGTTCACCTGATGTTATTCACTTAAAATATCAATATTGTGGCTTTCCAAGTTAACATGGATTGATATGCGATTAAATCAGCATTTACTTCTGCCAGGGGATGCCACCCCTCAAAACCTCCTGCCACCCTCTGGCCACCCCATGAATATGTTTCTAGATCCACCCCTATAGGCTACATGTTTCTAGATCCACCCCTATAGGCTATATGTTTCTAGATCCACCCCTATAGGCTACATGTTTCTAGATCCACCCCTATAGGCTACATGTTTCTAGATCCACCCCTATAGGCTACATGTTTCTAGATCCACCCCTATAGGCTACATGTTTCTAGATCCACCCCTATAGGCTACATGTTTCTAGATCCACCCCTATAGGCTACATGTTTCTAGATCCACCCCTATAGGCTACATGTTTCTAGATCCACCCCTATAGGCTATATGTTTCTAGATCCACCCCTATAGGCTACATGTTTCTAGATCCACCCCTATAGGCTATATTTTCTAGATCCACCCCTATAGGCTACATGTTTCTAGATCCACCCCTATAGGCTACATGTTTCTAGATCCACCCCTATAGGCTACATGTTTCTAGATCCACCCCTATAGGCTATATGTTTCTAGATCCACCCCTATAGGCTATATGTTTCTAGATCCACCCCTATAGGCTATATTTTCTAGACCCACCCCTATAGGCTATATTTTTCTAGATCCACCCCTATAGGCTATATGTTCTAGATCCACCCCTATAGGCTATATGTTTCTAGATCCACCCCTATAGGCTACATGTTTCTAGATCCACCCCTATAGGCTATATGTTTCTAGATCCACCCCTATAGGCTATATGTTTCTAGATCCACCCCTATAGGCTATATGTTTCTAGATCCACCCCTATAGGCTATATGTTTCTAGATCCACCCCTATAGGCTATATGTTTCTAGATCCACCCCTATCGGCTATATTTTTCTAGATCCACCCCTATCGGCTATATCTTTCTAGATCCACCCCTATAGGCTATATGTTTCTAGATCCACCCCTATAGGCTATATGTTTCTAGATCCACCCCTATAGGCTATATGTTTCTAGATCCACCCCTATAGGCTATATGTTTCTAGATCCACCCCTATAGGCTACATGTTTCTAGATCCACCCCTATAGGCTATATGTTTCTAGATCCACCCCTATCGGCTATATTTTTCTAGATCCACCCCTATCGGCTATATGTTCTAGATCCACCCCTATAGGCTACATGTTTCTAGATCCACCCCTATAGGCTATATGTTTCTAGATCCACCCCTATCGGCTATATGTTTCTAGATCCACCCCTATAGGCTATATGTTTCTAGATCCACCCCTATAGGCTATATGTTCTAGATCCACCCCTATAGGCTATATGTTTCTAGATCCACCCCTATAGGCTATATGTTTCTAGATCCACCCCTATAGGCTACATGTTTCTAGATCCACCCCTATAGGCTATATGTTTCTAGATCCACCCCTATAGGCTATATGTTTCTAGATCCACCCCTATAGGCTACATGTTTCTAGATCCACCCCTATAGGCTATATGTTTCTAGATCCACCCCTATAGGCTACATGTTTCTAGATCCACCCCTATAGGCTATATGTTTCTAGATCCACCCCTATAGGCTATATGTTTCTAGATCCACCCCTATAGGCTATATGTTTCTAGATCCACCCCTATCGGCTATATTTTTCTAGATCCACCCCTATAGGCTATATGTTTCTAGATCCACCCTATAGGCTATATGTTTCTAGATCCACCCCTATAGGCTATATGTTTCTAGATCCACCCCTATAGGCTATATTTTCTAGATCCACCCCTATAGGCTATATGTTTCTAGATCCACCCCTATCGGCTATATGTTTCTAGATCCACCCCTATAGGCTATATGTTTCTAGATCCACCCCTATAGGCTATATGTTTCTAGATCCACCCCTATAGGCTATATGTTTCTAGATCCGCCCCTATAGGCTATATGTTTCTAGATCCGCCCCTATAGGCTATATGTTTCTAGATCCACCCCTATAGGCTATATGTTTCTAGATCCACCCCTATAGGCTATATGTTTCTAGATCCACCCCTATAGGCTATATTTTTCTAGATCCACCCTATCGGCTATATCTTTCTAGATCCACCCTATCGCTATTCTAGATCCACCCTAGGCTATATGTTTCTAGATCCACCCCTATAGGCTATATGTTTCTAGATCCACCCCTATAGGCTATATGTTTCTAGATCCACCCCTATAGGCTATATGTTTCTAGATCCACCCCTATAGGCTATATGTTTCTAGATCCACCCCTATCGGCTATATTTTTCTAGATCCACCCCTATCGGCTATATTTTTCTAGATCCACCCCTAGGCTATATGTTTCTAGATCCACCCCTATAGGCTATATGTTTCTAGATCCACCCCTATAGGCTATATGTTTCTAGATCCACCCCTATAGGCTATATGTTTCTAGATCCACCCCTATAGGCTATATGTTTCTAGATCCACCCCTATAGGCTACATGTTTCTAGATCCACCCCTATAGGCTACATGTTTCTAGATCCACCCCTATAGGCTACATGTTTCTAGATCCACCCCTATCGGCTATATGTTTCTAGATCCACCCCTAGCCTATAGGGGTGGATCTAGAAACATGTAGCCTGTTTCTAGATCCACCCCTATAGGCTACATGTTTCTAGATCCACCCCTATAGGCTATATGTTTCTAGATCCACCCCTATAGGCTATATGTTTCTAGATCCACTAATGTTTCTAGATCCACCCCTATAGGCTATATGTTTCTAGATCCACCCCTATAGGCTATATGTTTCTAGATCCACCCCTATAGGCTATATGTTTCTAGATCCACCCCTATCGGCTATATTTTTCTAGATCCACCCCTATAGGCTATATGTTTCTAGATCCACCCCTATAGGCTATATGTTTCTAGATCCACCCCTATAGGCTATATGTTTCTAGATCCACCCCTATAGGCTATATGTTTCTAGATCCACCCATATAGGCTACATGTTTCTAGATCCACCCCTATCGGCTACATTTTTCTAGATCCACCCCTATAGGCTATATGTTTCTAGATCCACCCCTATAGGCTTTATGTTTCTAGATCCGCCCCTATAGGCTATATGTTTCTAGATCCACCCCTATAGGCTATATGTTTCTAGATCCGCCCCTATAGGCTATATGTTTCTAGATCCACCCCTATAGGCTATATGTTTCTAGGTCCGCCCCTATAGGCTATATGTTTCTAGATCCACCCCTATAGGCTATATGTTTCTAGATCCACCCCTATAGGCTATATGTTTCTAGATCCGCCCCTATAGGCTATATGTTTCTAGATCCGCCCCTATAGGCTATATGTTTCTAGATCCACCCCTATAGGCTATATGTTTCTAGGTCCGCCCCTATAGGCTATATGTTTCTAGATCCACCCCTATAGGCTATATGTTTCTAGATCCGCCCCTATAGGCTATATGTTTCTAGATCCGCCCCTATAGGCTATATGTTTCTAGATCCGCCCCTATAGGCTATATGTTTCTAGATCCACCCCTATAGGCTATATGTTTCTAGATCCACCCCTATAGGCTATATGTTTCTAGATCCACCCCTATAGGCTATATGTTTCTAGATCCACCCCTATAGGCTATATTTTTCGTTTCGTTTAATGAGTTAATTTCAGGACAAATTTGGGAGTTTGTTTTGAGATTTAAATAGATTTTGAAAGGAGGGAGAGAGAGAGAGAGAGAGAGAGA
>JAMFTG010002228.1:40000-42798 GCA_023974075.1 Chaenocephalus aceratus | reverse complement strand
TGATTGAAATGGACAGATTCCTGTACATTTCATGCATTTTTAATGGGGTGGATGAAATGGCCATATCTTGCTTAAATTCACATCAAACTTACCCATCTTTCACACACTAATTGCTGGGTAATGCAGCCATGTGTACCCTGCATTTAAAGTAATCTTACCCAGCTTTAAGACACTAATTCCTGGGTAACATAGTCACCCTGGACCGGTCATCAAATGTGATTGAAATGGACAGATTCCTGTACATTTCATGCATTTTTAATGGGGTGGATGAAATGGCCATATCTTGCTTAAATTCACATCAAACTTACCCATCTTTCACACACTAATTGCTGGGTAATGCAGCCATGTGTACCCTGCATTTAAAGTAATCTTACCCAGCTTTAAGACACTAATTCCTGGGTAACAAAGTCACCCTGGACCGGTCATCAAATGTGATTGAAATGGACAGATTCCTGTACATTTCATGCATTTTTAATGGGGTGGATGAAATGGCCATATCTTGCTTAAATTCACATCAAACTTACCCATCTTTCACACACTAATTGCTGGGTAATGCAGCCATGTGTACCCTGCATTTAAAGTAATCTTACCCAGCTTTAATACACTAATTCCTGGGTAACATAGTCACCCTGGACCGGTCATCAAATGTGATTGAAATGGACAGATTCCTGTACATTTCATGCATTTTTAATGGGGTGGATGAAATGGCCATATCTTGCTTAAATTCACATCACACTTACCCATCTTTCACACACTAATTGCTGGGTAATGCAGCCATGTGTACCCTGCATTTAAAGTAATCTTACCCAGCTTTAAGACACTAATTCCTGGGTAACATAGTCACCCTGGACCGGTCATCAAATGTGATTGAAATGGACAGATTCCTGTACATTTCATGCATTTTTAATGGGGTGGATGAAATGGCCATATCTTGCTTAAATTCACATCAAACTTACCCATCTTTCACACACTAATTGCTGGGTAATGCAGCCATGTGTACCCTGCATTTAAAGTAATCTTACCCAGCTTTAAGACACTAATTCCTGGGTAACATAGTCACCCTGGACCGGTCATCAAATGTGATTGAAATGGACAGATTCCTGTACATTTCATGCATTTTTAATGGGGTGGATGAAATGGCCATATCTTGCTTAAATTCACATCAAACTTACCCAGCTTTCACACACTAATTGCTGGGTAATGCAGCCATGTGTACCCTGCATTTAAAGTAATCTTACCCAGCTTTAAGACACTAATTCCTGGGTAACAAAGTCACCCTGGACCGGTCATCAAATGTGATTGAAATGGACAGATTCCTGTACATTTCATGCATTTTTAATGGGGTGGATGAAATGGCCATATCTTGCTTAAATTCACATCAAACTTACCCATCTTTCACACACTAATTGCTGGGTAATGCAGCCATGTGTACCCTGCATTTAAAGTAATCTTACCCAGCTTTAATACACTAATTCCTGGGTAACATAGTCACCCTGGACCGGTCATCAAATGTGATTGAAATGGACAGATTCCTGTACATTTCATGCATTTTTAATGGGGTGGATGAAATGGCCATATCTTGCTTAAATTCACATCACACTTACCCAGCTTTCACACACTAATTGCTGGGTAATGCAGCCATGTGTACCCTGCATTTAAAGTAATCTTACCCAGCTTTAAGACACTAATTCCTGGGTAACAAAGTCACCCTGGACCGGTCATCAAATGTGATTGAAATGGACAGATTCCTGTACATTTCATGCATTTTTAATGGGGTGGATGAAATGGCCATATCTTGCTTAAATTCACATCAAACTTACCCATCTTTCACACACTAATTGCTGGGTAATGCAGCCATGTGTACCCTGCATTTAAAGTAATCTTACCCAGCTTTAAGACACTAATTCCTGGGTAACATAGTCACCCTGGACCGGTCATCAAATGTGATTGAAATGGACAGATTCCTGTACATTTCATGCATTTTTAATGGGGTGGATGAAATGGCCATATCTTGCTTAAATTCACATCACACTTACCCATCTTTCACACACTAATTGCTGGGTAATGCAGCCATGTGTACCCTGCATTTAAAGTAATCTTACCCAGCTTTAATACACTAATTCCTGGGTAACATAGTCACCCTGGACCGGTCATCAAATGTGATTGAAATGGACAGATTCCTGTACATTTCATGCATTTTTAATGGGGTGGATGAAATGGCCATATCTTGCTTAAATTCACATCACACTTAGCCATCTTTCACACACTAATTGCTGGGTAATGCAGCCATGTGTACCCTGCATTTAAAGTAATCTTACCCAGCTTTAAGACACTAATTCCTGGGTAACATAGTCACCCTGGACCGGTCATCAAATGTGATTGAAATGGACAGATTCCTGTACATTTCATGCATTTTTAATGGGGTGGATGAAATGGCCATATCTTGCTTAAATTCACATCAAACTTACCCATCTTTCACACACTAATTGCTGGGTAATGCAGCCATGTGTACCCTGCATTTAAAGTAATCTTACCCAGCTTTAAGACACTAATTCCTGGGTAACATAGTCACCCTGGACCGGTCATCAAATGTGATTGAAATGGACAGATTCCTGTACATTTCATGCATTTTTAATGGGGTGGATGAAATGGCCATATCTTGCTTAAATTCACATCAAACTTACCCATCTTTCACACACTAATTGCTGGGTAATGCAGCCATGTGTACCCTGCATTTAAAGTAATCTTACCCAGCTTTAAGACACTAATTCCTGGGTAACAAAGTCACCCTGGACCGG